>OOFE01050932.1:0-23488 GCA_900323365.1 Monocentris japonica | reverse complement strand
CTCACATGGGAAGTCATAATATAAATTATGTACTTACCCAGTTAGCAGTCTGTATTGAGATCCTGTTCGTGACGCCAATTTGTTGAATAAAAATGTTGAATAAAGGATTCAGAGTCAATAGTCGTGATTTTCTTAAGTATATTTTATAAACAAGAAACTGAGCTCAGGAGAGAAATACACACACAAGATAGGGTATGCAGATCTCTGACAGGGTGAAAGTTTGAACAGGGTTTTATAGGATATAGCAAGGACAAAGAGGGGGGTTAGTCTAAACATCTACAAGTACTAAATTCTAAAGAAGGTGATAATAAGGAATGTGGAGGTCCCAAGGAAGTCAATTTCCTGGCACCATAAACAGATAGCAGTCTTCAAGATAAAAAGGTCTTCAGAGCAGGCCTGTGACCTATGTACTCCTAGGCCCATATTATAGGGTCTGATGATCTCTACGGGCCAGCAATTCTTAACATACCGGGGACTCCCACCTTCCACCATAACAAATCACATGTCGTAAACTAATTTAAAACAGACACACATAATTTCTTCCACAGATAACAAGATCTGAAAGAAGAGGGGAAATTAGAACAAACACATGGTGGAAGAGTAAAAGGGATGTGAGGAAGAATATAAGAGAGGGACACAAGATTTCACTAGTAGAATATGAGGAAAAGCCTCATCTTCGGTCAAGTGCATAAGCAGGCTTTTAATTAGCAACGCTACGACGGGCTAGCCCAGGAATGTGAATTGAACATGTTATTTTCTGGCTTTATTGGACAGTTCACAGTGCAGAGAGACAGGAAAGGCTGAGAGGGAGAGCAGGGAATGACAAGTGACAAAGGTCCCAGGCCAGACTTGAATCCAGGATGTTGCTGTTACACGTTACACACCTTAACTCCATTTTGTGTCATTTTCAACCATTTTAATAACAAAATATAATTTAAACTGTTCAGAAACAGGTTTGGAACTCAGTACCATATGTAGAGCCTCACCTACAGGCAAGGCAGAGTAGGAGTACCAAGAGGTGTAAAGTAACAACAGCATCATGTATCTGAGACCACATTGATATGTATTGTATACTGTGTCCTGTTTTTACTACGCGTTACTAATTGTATTGCAAATAAATATTAAATATTGACATTTTCTAAAAAAAAGCGAAGTTGCACTGATAAGCTCATGCCACCAATGACTTTGCTACTTTTAATGTTTCAATAAAGTTTAGTGATAATTCAATACACTCAAAATGGGGTGGGGGTGGCTACTACTTCAAGACATAATGATGGATTATGACCAAACCAGACTGCATCTGGAAGTGCCCAATCAGCTAAATGTAAGCTAGAGGCTGAGTTTTTCATAAATATGTATGGCATCTTACGTATTGTTAAGAGCCTGCAGTGAATTACAGATCAGCATTATCAATTCAGAACTACATAATTCTGTTGAGGTACATTTCAAAAGAGGCTCTCTGAGATGCAAATATGACAAAGTAGTCTCAAGGAGCAGAAGCACCTTAACTGCTTCACTTGACTCTTGGGTGCATACAGAGTGAGTTCAAGTAACATTTTGTCCAAATAGTTTTTTCACTTATCAAAGTATATTTTAAAGAGCCCTGCTTCCATGAAACTTTATAACCCCTAGATAAGAAACTTACTTAACGAGTTTTTGATAGTTTTCCAAAGTCCAGGATTGAAGAAGTGCATGGGGCAAGAACTGCAGAGCAATATCTGCAGCAGCCCCTCTTACACTCTAGTTTTCAGTTTCCGAAGCAATCACGGGCCAGCAGAGCACAACTGCACCGCAATTAAGCTGTCTGTGATTCTTAATTAAAACTAAGAGGCGTGATCCATCTCAAACTTTGTTTGCCTTTCAGGCAACACAAGTTATCATCTTCATAATGGATACGATAATACTGTTGGATGAAAAATGATCACATTCAAATAATATAGGGCAGGCCGAGAAAGACAAAATAAGTTTTCTTTTTCCTTGCGAGCAGTTTGCCATCCAAACATTGTTACAATTAGGACAATAATTGTAATAGAGACATGAATAATTCAAAGGTGTGAAGCGGTTTCAGCTGCGCCCAGTAGGCACAATCAATACACCGCCTGCTGCCTTCACCCAGGCAAAGTCCATTACGAGTTCTAATGCATCTGAGTAGCTTCTGAACCGAAAAGCAATTTCATGTTGATATCTTCAGGGACTGCACAACAGAACTTGAGACAGACAAATAACAAAACCTACACAACAGTAAGCACACAACCCTAAGGCATACAAGCCTTTACTGTACAAAACTGTTGACTTTGACTTTTTTATTGATGACATGAACATTATAACATTGTTGAGGTTTTGAGGTCAAGTCACAGGATAAAAGATATGAGTGAGACAGAAAGATACACAAGCACGCAAACTCACATGCACAAATCTATTTTCTGCAGGCTACGACACAAACACCTGACATATTATCTCTGTCCATGGTGCCTCATGTTCACTTGGGCTCATTTGACATATTGAGCCTTTGGATGAACTATTCAGGACTTATCCACTCCGGCCTGTCTGTAGAGGCCACTCGGAGACTATTGGATGACAGTGATGAAAAAGCCGCTGTAAAGCATGAAGAGAGAGGAAAACATAAGAGAGCATAGTCAGTCTTGTTTGCCTTTTTTTTTTAAATTTAAAGTTACTACCAGTAGAATTTGAAATTTGACCCCTTGGGTTTTACATCACTGTCGACAACTTGCCATTTGTTGCCCCCAACCCCATGTCTCAGTATATTCTTATTTGACACTCAATAAAAGATCTATATAAAATATTTTTTTTACTATTTCATGGTAACCTGTTCACTTCTTGTACCTGTATTTAGATTTGTGGCAAAAACAAACAAAAAAAAAACAAAACCCATGTGCATTTGTTTACAAATTCAGAGCCCTCTGAAGAAGATAAAAGAAGCAAGACTCCAGATCTGCAGAAAGAAGACAAATATGCAAGGGCGTAGTTTATATTTCAGAAGTGATGGGGACATTTAAGGCGGGAGGTCTGGAGGTTGTCCTCCAGAAAAAAAATTGCTCACTACATGCAATTTCCTGCATTTTTACGATATTAGGCATAACTTGTAGCATCTCTAATATTTGAAGATCTTTTAGGTGTCCAAATAGTTTTACTGCTGGGGACCCAAAGGGAAAAAAAGCAGTATAATAACATTAATCTAATCTCCTCACATCTGAGGGTGAGACTGATCCTGCCTCCGTTTGGGTCTGTTAAAATATAGCAGTGTATGCATTCATCATTAGCTAGCTAGCTAGTTGATGGCTGTTAATACGCAACTTTTTAGATGACTCACTTCGATGGCTAACTTAAAGATAATTTATAATACAATGATAACTTTGTTGATCATATCACAACATATCTAAACGGTAACGTTATATCAAACCAACGATACACGTATCGAAAAGGGAATATCGGATACAGGGAATTCATTATTCTCAATCTGATGCTAGCTAACATTAACTAACCTAACATTAGCTAGAGGACATTAGCTACATTACGCATCAATAACCTTAATGTTAGCCGTTTCAATTAACTGCATGTTTGACTAGCAGGTGCCTAGCTAGACAGATCATCAGACTTATGTTATTTCATCGCTCATGGTGTGAAAGAATGACCGAATGTCAGTGCCGTTTCTTTTTCTTGTCATGATCTTTACACAAATGTCTCTGCCTTCCTGCTAGGCTAAAATATAGCAAGCGTACATAGCTAGCTAACATCTACAACTGAGATAACATTAGCCTACATCAAGTCACTTTTGTTCCTTTTGTTCCTTTATTTAATTTAACGTGAAAGTGATATAGACAAAATGACAATGTCAAAAAAGTGGTAGGGACACATCCATACCAGTTATATAGGAACCTACGCCCATGCAAATACGTATATAGAAGAGGTAATGTGAAAGTGTCCTAATGCAATTTAACTAATGGAACTGGAATAAACCTATTTAAGGATGCAAGTTATTTTATGTGTATTTATTTCACATACAAACATGTAGAGAAATCCTCAGTCAGCTTTGGCTGTCGTAGCTAGGGTGGTTCCGCCATCTGCCGTTTTGAGTCGCTTCATGCTGTTCATTCTAAGTGAGTCAGTCCTCTTCTTGTTCTGGTGGCACTTCCTCTGTGTCGTAAGTCAATCCTGCACAATTCACAGGAAATCTTACCCAGGGACACATAGAATAAACACATAGAAAGCAACACATAGCATACAGCAATTTTGTCAGCAATAAACTCATTTTTCTACAGCCATCAAAATGAATTTGAGAATGATATATCGAGGTAAATATTCTAGCAGCCTTCAGTTTGAAATTATTCCAAGTTTGTTGCTTGGTGAAAGCAACACCACCACACGTTTACACACCAATCATAAGTCTTTGGTAGATACATTTCATTTAAGTAGGTAATGTAACTTCTTGATTAAAACCAATCAATGTGAACTCATACACTAGCATACCTAGAAGTAGTGGTATTGATACAATATTGTTTGCTGTATGATATGTTCCCATGTGTGACCCAAGTAAGGATCACACATTTATGAAGGTGATCTTAATATGGTGACAAACTCAAGTCCAACAGAAATTCTCCCCCACAAAAAGAAACTAAACACCAGAACTTCTTTAACTTTCCTGGGGGAACTTGGTGCCGTCAGCTTTTGAAAAATGCTATATTAAAAAAAGTTTATTATTATTATGTAAATAGTTATCTAGAAAATACACTATGGTTTATGTTGATATTTAGAGTGGATTTTAATAATGTCTGACTTCTTACTGCAGTCACAAATCAGCAACACATTCAATGAAGTTTGCATTAGCTTATGTCAGCAAATGACCTCCATTTGCTCCAAGATCGATTTAGTCTGCTAAGAGGAATAACCCTATTTGGAATATTGTAATGTAAGTTCTACCCTGGAGTTCAAACAATCAGACAGACATATTGGTCTGTGCAACTCCTTCCCTCTGTTCTGCTCCTGCTAGTTTGAATATGCTACGCCATTTGCCTTATCATTTCTTTCTAATTCTTGGTCTACCTGGGCTTGTAAGTGGAAGGCCGACCAGCATCTTTCTGCTGCAGGCATTAGAAACATGTTAACTGAGAGCTGAAATACAATTCATCAGGCCTGACACCAAATCTCCAAAATGACAAGGCGTCGACAGGGTCTTAGACTTTATTGGCCAGGAGACGAATGGACTGGAGGAGTAATTCAAAATGAAAAATCAGTCCCTTGAGAAATAGATCCCCTTTTTGCAGGCACTGTAAAGAATTCCTATTAGAAAATAGAACAGTTTTTCTTCTCCACCTTAATTTACAGTTGGCAGTTAGGTGACACGCTATACCTTAATCGTGCAATCCAATTGCTTGGAACCAGATTGATTTTGAAGGTAGAAAATAACAATGATAATTCCTTCACTATCTCAGTGGAGGTGAGTGCCGTGTCCGTAGCTCACATGCCTTATACAGTTTTACACCAATCTTTAATTAGATAACTACCACACTGTTCTTTGAAGTTTAGTGACATGGATAAGTCAATTCATTGTGGCCAATTCCTTTTGAAAAATGCAATTTAGATAATTGGAGCCTGAGAATTCCAAGGACAAATATGCAGGCCGCACTGCTGTGAGTAGGTGAAGTGGTTCTCTAATAAGAAACTATTTTGCAATGGACTTCCTTTAATTGCATAGGCTTTACAAGACATGTCAGTGGAGCCCAGCCTTGTATAATATATAATAAATTACAACGAACTCTTGGCTGGCCTTAGAGACGCTTTTATTGGCTTTGTTATGGATACTGTACTGTTGTCTTTAGCCTTACGTGAATTAAATGTGATGTTCAATGCCACATTGGTTCATGATGTGTGGGTCTATAACAAGGGAATTGTCGATCATGTTGGTGATAAGGTTAGCCAAATGTTCACTTTTGATGCTGATGACATTGGTTCCAGTCAAACAGATGTACCCCTATATCTGCTATAACTTATTGGGATCAACAACAACTTATTGTGCGGGTTGAGTATTCAGTACTACTGGGTCTTTAAACAATAGGCTACTATTGAACTGTCTTAATAGGATTTCAAAGTATTGGTTTTAATGGCTTGCAATGGAATTCTCTCATATTTTGGAAACAATACTATTGTTCCTAACAGACTTTTTGATTAGGTTGAGGTATTTTCCTCATGTATATTAGTGTTTACAGTGTGATTTTACTTCTGTAAAGATTCATCAGAGTGGCATTATCTAAAAATAACTGGTCTACATCAGTTACCAACTGATCTTCAGTCAGTAAACATAAAGGAAAAATCCACCCTAAAACACTTTGGTTGATGTAGACTTTGGTTATTGGCAATGCACCTTGTAGCGGTAATTGCAAATAGGAAATATGGGTACAAATAACTGAAGTGTGTAAATCATGGCTGCCGCAAAACTGAAGTAGAAGGCAGGTTGAGGGAAAATGTTTAGAAAAAAAATGAAAATTACAAAACATCATCACAAAATAACTCCTGGAATGCATATCATCAAACATCACAGATTGATGATACACAACAGTGTATCTGAGGGTGGAAGTTTCCTTTAACACCCACAGAGCTTCAAGATACACATTCTCATTTTCATTCCCTTTCACATTCATTCATTGCCAGTAATCTATCTATAAACAAACAGACAACTCAAGAGCAACTCAAAAACCCTTAGTGTTTCTTGACCCTTTGTTAACGTGTTAGCTGCCTGGTTTTTGCAACAAGGAATCAGATGAATGAATGTGTCATCAGTTCTTATTGTTCCGTGGCATTTTGAAAACAGGGGAACACAGTCATCATATGGGCTGTTATGTCTCCTCATAAATGCCTTTTACTCAAGATTAATGACATGAAAAGGATCTTTAGCCAGTGATGAGTCATCCAGGCAGGGCAGCCAAGTGGGAGAACACAAAACTGGCATTTATAAGGGTTGGAAATGGAAGTCACCCTCTATGTGTTTCTATTTTCAAAGAGATGCTAAGCTTTGAGGGCAGAAAGGGTTGGTCTTTGAACACCCTGCATCCTGCAGCATTACACTTAAATAGCAGGTTTATGTAACCTGCTGTAGGGATACAATGGAGCTTGTAATAGGTGCAACAAACCTCCAGCTGAACTGACCCGCTGCGTCCTCTCAGATGCCTTTCCGTTTTCTCAATGGGCCTCTTTCATGAAACTTTTCTTAAATTATTTGAAAATTTGTCGTATTCATATGCGTAAGAAAATACCAACGTGGGATTCATGAAACATGAGGGAAACCTCGATTTGTGCGTAGAACACATGTATATTTGATGAATGCCAATCGTTCGTAAATTGGATGCGAGTGCCTGTTGAAGCCGATTTGCAGAGGTAAACGCCCTGTTCAACACCGTAAAAGGCTGCAGACTGAAGGGTCGTGTGCAAGTAAACCACGGAGGAAAAGAGGGAAAAGAGGAGTCCGAAATGGAAGTGTTGCGTGCATGAGAAAAAAACAACAGAGTTTACAGAAACATAAGCAACGGAGTCACAAGAATTGATCAAGGTAAAGCATGGCAAGAAATTAGTCAATGCTGTCTCAGCAGAAACACACACTATTGCTGAGGTAAAAAAAAAGAAATGGTTCAACATGAAACTAGAGTATTATACTTTGCAAGTAAGTATTGAAAAGTATAATGAGAAGTAGGCGTGTATTATCAGCCACAGGAGGAGGGCAGTGCACTGTGGCGCTATCCGACATGGATCAGAGGATCGATCAATAGGAGAGACCTCACTGTTGGGTGTCCAGTCCGCATTGGAGTTGGACACAGATCAAATCCAGGCTGCATCTTCATCAGATGGTCTATGTAATTATATTTGTAAGAGGTCTAGTCCATGTGATCAACCCATTACAAGTTTGATAATCTTGTATTGCTATGTATGAGGACAGTTCGGCAAATATACCATTTCAGCCTAGTAGATATTTATTTTCTACAAGGCCACTGAAACATGTTGTTGTTAATGAGGTTTGGCACCACTGTAATTGATTTTTCATAAAGAATAAGTCGTTCTAAGAGCATGTTTCCAAACACACAAACAAATTCCCACATGTTTCCGGAAACACAAGTATGTTTTGATAGTACCAACAAACAAATTCAGATATGAACAAAATGATGAACCAGACTATCTTCACAGAAACGCTTATACGAACACTTCAAATCAAATCTGATCTTATGTACATTTCGTAAATGAGGCCCATTGTTCTCTCCAGGCCACCATGAAAGTGGATAAAAAAAGGGGATTAACAGATAATTTTCCACTTCGGAGCAAGAATATAGACGAGTCAAACTTACACAGCTGGATGAAAACTCAGCTTAGAGGTTTCGTGTTAATGCTTATGAACATATGAACATTTGACAATTTAGATTTGGAGGGAAATTGAAAGAAATGGAAAAAAAACACTGTATTGGAGAATGCCTCCACTTCCTTGATATTTACCTATTAGTGAGAGGGCCAACGACATACTGTGGGCCTATATTGTACAATCGTATGTCTCCTCTACTCAGTTTGACTGTGACAGGCAGATACCGCATTAAACACCAGACGCATGCAGAGCCACTCAGATGTAGAGCATAATGTTCATTTTCAATTTTCCATTTGATTTCAGACAGTGCAATTGTCAAAATGTAAAGATGGCGTCAAATCCTACCGCACCCTTTCTGGTTAACAAACTGTGAAGGAAGATCAAGAGAAGCCCGCAGGGAGGTGAGTGTGATAGGTCTCTTATATTTCGTTTTTGGTCCAGTGAGACCAATCCATGACAGACATGGTCTCTTTGCATTTTGTTCTATCTTTGTTGAGCAAAAAATGTTAAGAAGCAGCTCGGTGCTGTCTGTGTCAACACGATCTGTGTCACACCATAATATGCCTGAGGTACTCCCGTTAAACAAATGTCATCTGTCGCTTGTCAAAGTCCCACATGTATCCATGTGAGTTTGTTCTGAAATTGAATAAGCCCAGTTCATGTGAAGTTCAAATTGTTTTTGAATTAATATTACCTGGCGTGTCCTCCCATTAATGATTCATCAGAGAAATCTTCACAAAGCCTCTGTGTGGCTGTGATCCACCACGGCCAGGTACACTGGTTTGCCACACAGTTGTGACCTGATGGAACCAGTAGCCAGTACCCTCGGGAGCTTGGGGGTCAAAATGACTGTGCCCTCCATTTTATTCTGGACTTCTGTACTTTTCTTTCACATTACAAGGTTGATTTACCTTGGTCTCCAAGGGGCTTAAAACCATTACCCGGAGCACTTTGAGTGACCTTAAAGAACAACTAAGAGTCAAAGATTGTGGACTGTTTAAGCCTGAGCCTGGTCACTGCTCTTTTATCTGAATGCCTTTCTCACAGCTTGGAGGAAGGTGTGCCCTGGATGAAAGCAGAATCTGCATGCAGTATGTCCATCACTATCTTACATAACTTTATCATAAATTCATAGCAAATCACAGACTGGTAATTTCATTCCAATAAAACATTGATTCATTAGCTTACATGAAACTTGAATGAGCCTCTTTGGGAAATTGGCTAAATGGTAATTGAAATTCAGATACTGTGAATATGGAGTATGTTAAGTTTTAAAACTTGTGTATGGTTACGATTTTTTTTTGTGTTGTGTGGACAAAGTAACTATATTATATCAATATATCAAAATTAAGACCGTATTTTCTATCCTGTTACAATTGCAACAGGAACTTGCCTCCCCCTCCTCCCTGGTGTCAGTTTATGTTTGGGTTTTCCTCACTTGTTCCATCATCTTGTGAAAAACACTGAAAACTGTGCTGGAAAAAAAGCACCAACAGCTACCTGTTGCTTTGCTTTGTGTCAGGCACCTGGCATAGAAAGATGGTTGATGAATCAACTTTATTTGGCATGAACACATGTATGCATGCAGTGAATTTGTTTCTTTGCATACCTCTGACTAGATACACACACATGCACTTTTCCAGGTCAGAGGACAGTGCAGGTGTCAGCTACTGGACAGCACGCCTGGAGCAGTTGGGGGTTAAGTGCCTTGCTCAAGGGCACTTTGGCAGTGTTGGTGGGCACCGTAGCTGAGGCACCAGTCATTTTTCAATCACCAGCTCACAGCTGGAATACACCCTCCTGGTGGTGCCGGGGATTGAGCCAGTGACCCTCTGGTGATGGGTTGGTCTCTCTAACCGCTAGGCCAACCTGCCACCCCCCATTGTTAGGCAGCTTACAAGGCAATCTACTACTCCACTCTGTGGAGTCAAAGCAGTCCTGTAGATCCTCGATGGCTCCACTGGTCCATATTTTCACCGTGGTGACAACAGGGGGATAAGGTGGACCATACTGTGATCAGAATTCCCTAGCACCACACGTAATGTGATATTTTAGCAGTGAAATAATATCACACATACAATTTATTTATTGTTTTTTTAATTATCAACACTTTTAATTATCAACTTTATAGCTACTCAGGTAGCTAGCCAGCTAACTGCAGCCCCCATGCCTTCAAAACAATTCAATCTTAACTTTATTTATAGCTATGGCTATTTAAAAGTATGTAAAGTTACAAACCTTGGGAATTTGGAGCAGGATGTAGTTTGTTAGTTTTCACAAAAAAATCAGCCTTTTCATTGGCTCAGGACTACCATATGGTGCAGTGTGCTTATCACTTGTGGTTGGCTCGTTATAGAGAGAGATGTGCTATTGTTTGGCAGCCTTGTAGTAGACCGCCACCTGCCAGGCCTTACTGAGGGTACAATAGTCCCACAGGCAAAGCAATCTTTAACTAATGTCTGCCAATTAATGTGGTAATGATTTATTGATGTTAAAAAATACATGTAGCACCTTTAAATATATAAAGCATAATTTCTGTACAATATCCATGGTCCATTGTCAAGAACTATTTTTCCTCTCAATTTAATTGAATTTTTATGGCACTTAAGATATATCTCAGTATCCCTCACCAGTACTTGTGCTGAATGTTTAAGTATGTTTGTATTTGGCAATAAGCAGTTTCTCTTTATTGGTAGCGGTAAATGCTTATCATTAATGCAATGCTTAAGTACAATGAGATGACCAGGGACTACACACACACACACACACACACACACACACACCTATTTGCATACATTTTATATTATATTATATTATAAATATGTGAGAAAGCCTGCCAGAGCGCCCAGCTTGTCATGCAATAATGTACTAATTGCCAAAATCTAGAAAGATAAGCAATACTGACATTAATAAGTACCATTAACAGAAGAAAAAAAAACATAGCCATGACATGAAATAAAGGTTGACTAATGAGCCTCTGCAGCACCTCAGTATCCCAGGACAGAATGACCCACACACACAAAATACAGACATTATAAGCTATTAGATGCATTACAAGCATTATAAGCTATGGAACATGACCCCATCTGTTTGGCACACCCAGGACGTACTGGTGAGACAGGGGGGAAATGGCTTGGTGAGAGTTTGAGCTTTATTGTCCTTTGTTTTGAACATTGCAATAAATTTAAATTCCATTTTTAACAGAGATTTGTGTTCAGTGATGCTTTTCATGAACTGCAGTTTGGGTTGGTTTAGAGGGGAAACTGGCAGGGAAACCAGCGTCAGTTGATTGGAAGAGGGTTGGTTAGTTGAAGGGAGGAGTAACATTGGGCCCAATGTCACACACGTTACGCTTCTTACAAATTGAAAATTGAAAACCTGGCAGTGAGCGTTATCTGCTACTATGTACAGTATAAGCACCATGTGTTCTTTTGTCTGTATGATGTTAGCGGTCTTTGGAAGGAGAGTAATTTCGATACACTGAACCATTTCTGAATATAGACCAAGGATACGTTGCAGAACAAACTTTGTGTGGTCTTTCAGCCAACCTTGTAAAACAAAACACGGTGGCCTACTACATCGATCGAATCAGTTCGCAGCCACAATATCTTTTGCCTAGAGAGACTTTCAACAATATCTTGGTAAAACCTCTTATGTGCTTCTCCACACTCCTTGTTGAACCTTGTCTGGTTTGTTCAGGACTCATCACTGGCCACTCCAGAACAGTCCAATGTTTTCTCTTGAATCATTCCTAGGTGATTTAAGATGTGTGTTTTGGGTCATTGTCCATCTGGAGGACCCATGACCTTTCATTGACATTGCTCCAAAATGCCTAGGTAATCTTCTGATTTCATGATGCCCTTAGTGCATTCAAGACATACAGTACCGGGGCAGCAAAGCAGCCCCACAGCATTATGGATCCTTTACCATATTTGATTGTAGGTAAGGTTTGTGTAAAAAAAAAAAAAGAAACTAGACAGACTGTAATTTCTGTTTCTTAAACTAGCTGAAAAGGCAGCGTTCCATCCTGAACTAACGAAATGAAATACAGTAAAATGTTTTTTGTCAAGTCCAAAATGAGAATGGGTGTAAAGGAGTGTGTAAAGTTCTATGAAAATGAAAGTCCTCAGTGCATCCATACATGCTATGAACCTCCAAAAATTGTACTTGTGCATTTTCTTTAACAACGAACACACAAAATTAGCTACTTCAGACACGTGCTTGACCCTACACCAAAATAATACAATTTTAACTAAAACTACAGTATATAATAATAAAATATAATAAAATCTAAAATGATAACTCGCAAAATCTGAAAATCTGAAAAGTTAAACTAATACATACAGGAGATAGATAGATAGATAGATAGATAGATAGATAGATAGATAGATCTGTGCAAGAGTAAAAACAGGAGACATTAAGTTTTTATGTTTTGATAAGATGACGACACTCCTCTTTTCACCTAGCCATTTCTAATGAGTTTAGTGGGCTCACAGCACATTCTAAAATGCCAAAAATCACAACTATACATATTTCAACACACATAAAAAAGAAATCTATTTTTGGTATGCTGTTACCGTGACAGTGCTGGAGAATAATAATAATACTCCATCATAGCACGAGGGCAAGAGCAAAGACAGGGAATACTCTTTTCCCAGACAGTCTCATCCACATGTCCACATATGCATCCACGCTTCCATACACTTTGCTGTGGATGTGAATCATTAGTCCTGTTTCTCTGACATCTTGAGTGCCAGGGTGGTGAGTCACTTGGCAGTTACAGTTAATCTGGCTTACCTAGTTGCTCCGCAGGCTATGGCAGGTCTTGACTCATTTGGTGTGCCAAATGTTGCAAGATGCTGTCATAACACTAGGTTGCCTTCTGTGAATGGAGAGGCTTGTTTCCAGGAAAATACAATTAGAAAGGGCTACATATTGACAGAAAGCATGAGAGAAATCATCTTTGTTTGAGAACGAGTTGGGGAAAAGTACAGCCATGTGCCATTTACAAGGATGTTCATTTCTTAGACAATCAATCATAAACTGACAACTTTTTTTTACTCAATGATGGGCTATATCACACATTGCAAAATTATCCAAGGAAATAAATGCTGTTGGTGTGGTGTGTGAATGAAAATCTCTTCTAAAATATTTGTCAAACAATTAAGGTGAGAACAATCAGGGTGGGAAATAAATGGAGTTGGTTAATGTGACAGACTGGGGGGGCGTGTGGTTGAGGTATGGGCTGGACGCAGAAGAGAATCAAGCTAGTGGGCTGGTTCTCCCTGCAGCCAGTGCTGGCCTGCGGCCAATTAGGACATTTTAACTGTGTTTGTCTTTCAGTCAAGGAGGAGACAGAAGGAGAAAGGAGCGGAGATGAGCTGGACTGGCGGCAGGTGCACTGTTAGCTTTGGAGCTCGGAAGCTGACCTGTGTTTGGAGCTGAAGGGTGTCCTGGAAGCTAGCGGGAGGCACACTGGGAAAGCAGCAGTCGAGACCCGGTTGTTTGATGTTGTATGTAGAATAAAATAGCGTGTCGGCCAGTAAGCTCCTTTCTCCTTCTGTCTCCTCCTCGACTGAAAGACACATACCCCCCGCCACCCAGTCTGCCACAGTTGACTAACAGAAGATTTTCTGATTGATACAAAAAGATCATAAAGCATTTTAATAATAGCAGGATAATTATGTATGACTGTGTGTTTGCCATCACCTCCAGGAGAATGACAGCGCCTGTTGCTGCCATCTTGTTTGTGCTCTCAGTTTCCACCAGTAACAAACATGACGAAGATAATGACATAAAGCACATTTGCTTACTGCAAAATGAAAAATGTCCTTTTGAACCCCTGTTTCTTTCTCTCGCTCTTGCCGTCTTCTGTTTTTCTCTTCCTCCCACGCTTGCATTATCCCTTCTTAATGGTAAGTATGTCTAACTCAGTGCAGTTGACTTTTCTCCTTTTCTCCTGCCGGAGCATGGGTATAAACAAGAAACAATAAAAGAAGAAAAATGTGTCATCCACTGGCTGGATGACACACTGACTCTCGTGTCACATCACATCAAGTCGTTCACAGCATGGTGGCTTTTTAGACCTGTTGAGTTTTGAAGCCAATTAGCTCAAGAAAATCAAGAAGATCCCTTTGGGATCTGAGATATGAAATGCCTGTTGCCATGGAAGCAAAATCGAAGGGAAACATTTGAACAGCAAAAGGTTGGTCCAGTCAAAGATGCCTTAGAGTTGGAAGGTCAAGATTAGTTTGCAGATAATTCTCGAGAAGCAGATCATACATGATTACCTCTATTTATATCCATAGGTTATATGTAAGCAGCAGGCTATACATACAGGGTTACAGCAGTTGTTAGTTAAGTATCACAGTAGCTAACAATGGATGGAAATAGGGAATGGAAAACAAAACACAAGGCAAACACTATCGTTATAAAACTATATTTATACTGGGATTGTTGTAAATAAGTAAATAAGTTAAATTAAATCTCACATGAGATATCAGATTCACTGTTGGGAATCAGTGGGTGGTTTGCTTTTGAAGCTCCACACATTTTGGATTAATTATTATCGCATTAACCCCTTAGATAGACACACAAATAAATCCATACAAGCCACCTCACATTAAAAAAAGTATGAGCCAAAGCACATACCAAAGAAAGATTTTGTCTTGCAATATTGATCGATGTAACGGTCAGGACCCGGTCTATTTCTTCTCTTCCTTTCTCGACATTGGCGTAACCTTCCTTGGACTATCACAGAAACAATGGCTCAATGAGCTGCCCTATGAATATCCTAACAGGTACATGCCTCATTTCTCTGTCAAATCGATCACAGACGCAGCTCGTACTGTGAGCAATATTAAGGGCTTAGACTATTCTATGCCCACAGTGACTTGTAGGTGTGGATACTTGTATCGATTGAAAGAGCACAAGATCAAATACTCCAGGCAAGTATGGTGAGCGGGATGATTGTGGTGTTTATTTCTTGTTTCCATCCCTTGCGGCCTTTGTTTTGAACATGATTGGTAATTAACGCTCTTTGCTAGTGTAATGATCACTCAAATCCATTGACCTTTGTCTATCAAGGACACTGTGGGACTACAGGGTTAAATAAGGGGATGAAGGGATAAGGGATAAAATTCATATCTGCTATTTATGTACAGCATATAAAATACATCATAATTTGAATGGTTTACTGGGAACAATTACATTGAAATCTTTGCACTACAAATTTCAGTAATACACCACATTTTTGCATATAATTGACAGTCAAATTGTGCAATTGCAGTACAAATAAAAAAAGGACAATAAAATCCAAGAGTAGAGTTAGAGTTCCTATATATGGATCAGTCTGTTTCCCTCCTAGTCTTTCTTTGTTTAGCACAAACCCTGGCATGCCTTCACCTGATTCTCCTGCTCTCACTGTGTTGTTTCACATGAGGCAATGTAGCTACTACTTCTACTTGTCATTGTATTTAATTATTTATTTTATTTATTTATTTTTAAGTAGCAGGCAATGTGCAAACTACTTCCAGTCCTTCCAAAACTGGAAATGCGACAGCACACTTACAATTTCCCAGATATATCCACTCAACCAGATCATGGAGCCCAACATTTCTTTTATAATTGGCATTTAGATCACCACCAACCAGCAGAAGGCCAGTGCCTATAATAAAATGGTTAATCCCATATTAAACTCCTAACACCAAAAATGTTCAAATGAACATGTTCAAACACCATGCACTCATATTCATTTCAGGGGGAAATGTCAGCTTCTCCCATACCACAGGCCTTGCATTCTGCTCCTGAAATCCAATGTCATAGCGTTATTTAATCAGCAGCTCCATCTGCACTGGCATTAATTACATTCCTAATGAAAAAGGGGAGGAAAAGTATGGCCTCCAACTTCTTTCTTCCCCCTCTTTCCTGAATTACCATTTTCTTGATAGATCACCAGCGATGTAAAATAATTATGTGATTTTCAGGGAAATACTATGAGTAGTCATGATGAATTCAGATGTTTTAATGGCATGTTTAGGCTGAGCTCAGCATAATGTAGTGTGATCCATTGAGTTAAATACCTGTTTTAACTACAAAACCCCAGGGCAGCTTAGGCCTTTGTGCTACACGTTGCTTGGGAATTAACTGTGTATCTCACACTTCATTATCAAAGGTGTAATTTGAACTGTTGAAGTGGAAAGCCAACAGAATCAGACATCAGATTAAGACATTGTGCATGCAACACAAGGGTGGGGGGCGGCTGCCCTCAGGGGCCCTCTAAATACCTGCCATTCAAATGTGAATTACTGAGTGTAATGCACGACTAAATTATTGAATTATTTTCTTAAAATGACTAAAGAAGTAAAAAATGACTATATGTAAAATGACTGTAAAATACTATTTTACAACAAAAGGAATAAATAAATATCAGACAAAGCAACAAGGATAAAATAAGTGAGAAGTTATTTAAAAGATGATACTGACTCTGCCAGCATGAGCCTCTCAGGCAAGGTGTTCCAAAGTCTAGGAGACCTGACGGCAAAAGCCCAGTCACCTTGAGTCTTTAGCCTGGACACAGCAACAGTCAGAAGGGTCCTGCCTGAGGATCTCAGGCTGTGTGCAGGCTCGTAAAGGATCAGGAGATCAGAAAGATAACTGGGGGCCAGTCCATGCAAGGCCTTAAAAATAATCAATAAAACCTTAAAATCAATTCTAAAATGGACGGGCAGTTTAAGTTTAAGACAGATCTAACTTTTGCAAAATATTTCTGAGATGGAAAAAGCAAGACTAAACAAGCTTTATTGTATGTTGCTCCAAGTCGGACTCCTAAGTTCTTGGAGGCAGGCTGGATGCCATGGACCTACAACAAGTACTTCAGTTTTGTCAGAATTTAATTGTAGAAATTGTGCACATCCAGTCCTTGACATCTGATTAACAACTATGCAGAGAGGCCAATTTATTTAGTTCACTCGGCTTGACTGAGAGGTACAACTGGGTATCATCTGTATAACAGTGAAAGGAGATGCCGTTCATGAATTTCAAACAAACCGCTCTTGCTGCTGCCAGTAACTTAAATGCGTCACTTCCTGTATGCCAGAGAATTTTTCCGAGAGAAGGACCTACCTGACACTGGATGTTTTAGTACAGCAAATGTAAAAGCTTTTATGAACTAGGTGAATTATATTAATTAAATGCCCTGTACCTTGTTTGCCCTCATAGATTAAGACAAGGTGGGAAACAGGTGAGAGGTTTGATAGGAATGGGCAAGGAGATTATTAATCCAACCATTGATTTTTACGCAGAGGATAGAGGAAAAAAAAAGAATTCCACTTGTCTGGACACCTAGTATGTGCGGGTGCGACATGCTGGAGGAATCTTGATAACATTTCAGATGGCTCCATATATAACATACATCTATTGTTAGTGATTCCCCGTGATTCTGTGTTTCATCTTGTGTGTTTGTAAACCCTCTACTGGTCACATGGATTTCCTCCCATATTCCAAGCAATTCCATGCAAGTCAAGTGGATTGGAGACTCTACATTGCCCATAGGTATGTTAGCTCTGCATTGAACTGGCAACCTGTCCAGGGTGTTTCCCATGTACCTAATAAAGATTAGGGTTATCCTTTGCCTTTGGATCAGCTTCAGTCCTCCTTGGAATGCTGTAATATGTGTGCTAAATAATATGTAGTGAGATATTGGACCATTTTTCAAGAAGGAAAGCCTCCAGTTCTTTGAGGGATGAATGGGAGGTGGAAACCTGCTTCTTTTAAAAGTGATGTTTAGATCTGATGACTGGGAAAGCCATGGAAGGCACTTGACTATCTAAAGTCAATGAGATGAGACTAAATGAGAGAGGGCCAGCTGAAGCACCGTACTCACAAAAGTTTGGGGAACCAGCAACAACTCTTTTGTCTGTTCTTCAGATTATTTGTAATAGCAAAATGGGGATAGGTCAGAGTACTCACCCCGGGTAGGGTTTCACCGTCGACCACAACATACAGAGCAATCAAAAGTCCTAATGACTCCCATGAGGTGGCTGTCAGATCCACCACCATGTTAACATGGTAAATGTTTACATTTTTTCAAAGCACATCTTGAGGTTATGCATCTTTGTACATTGGCCTTGGATACAAGTGGATTCTGAATGGCAGAATCCCCTGTATTAGCTATGTCAGTCAAAAAATGGTTACTAAATTTTATAAACATGAATCAAACTTTGGCCTTTGGATTTTTTTTCAGAAAATTGTTTTGAATTAATCTAGTAGTGAAAAGGGTAATTGCTTTGATGTGCATTTTAGTTAGTTTCCCTTGTTTCTTTGTGTCAACAATGTAACCAAGAATATCTATAAACAGCAATATGCCGTAGTCTTGATGTTTTCCTCTAATGCACTTCAAACAAATGAATGTTACTAAAGAACTAATCTTTAATTGCAAAGACAGACCCAGAAAAAATACACCTTTGCACAAGTAAGAAATAATCCCTGCTATTTGATGTTTACATAACAACTTACAGCACTTTAAAGACAAATTCAGGACAGAAAACAAATTCCTACATGTAATGTCTTCCACTCTTGTGAAAATACACTATACCATAAAGAAGTTAATAGTAGATAATTCTATTCTTTTGTCCAACAGCTGGCTTATTGCCAATCAGAGCCACTATATCAACATCTGCAATCAACAGCAAATCTCAGCTGGAGCCTTTCATGACCTCATGCCACAGTTCATCAAGCCTAAAACAGTGGAATAACACTCTTACTTTCACATTCAGGGCTGATTGTGGCATTTCCAGTACAACCCACAATGTTGATTGGGCTTGATTGCACCAACTTTCAGAGCTTTTGATTGCAGATTTGTCAATAGGAATCCACAGAAAGGTAATTTGGGTAAGTAGTAGCTTTGGAAAATTGGTGCCTGAAAAGAAATTGCATGTGTGACTCTCTCCAGTACTTCTGATATGCCTTTGAGCAAGGCATCTACCCTACAAAATTTTGTTACTCAGTCGTTAACACCAAAATACTCTGGTAAAACCGAAAACTCCCTGGTGAATGTTTGTGCCTCTCCTCCATACAACAGCCTCTAGGCCATTGTAAAGCTCAGTTCATGTCCCTTGTTAGAATAAATGGTAAAGAAAGGTTGGGTATGTAGCTTTGGGAGGGCAAAATTAAAATATATAATCTTTGTATGCTTTAATGGAGTAGTTGAAGGGGGAAAGACTTTAACAGCATATTTCTTCAGCTTCATTGTTCATTTTTAGCACGTGGGTAAGGACCTAAGATGTTCATCCCAGGGGTCACCAGGGTACCAGATTCAGTGAACTCCACCTGGCAACCATCTCATAACACCCTGGAGCAGCTGTCCTCTTACCTGGGTTCATTACCCCTATAACATCTGGCTTCTCTCCCTCTCACTCTATCTCTGTCTCCCTGTCTGTCTCTTTCTTTCTTCCTTTCTGTCTTTCCATCCCATTAATTTTTCTTCTTTTCTTTTAGATTTCTTACCACTGTGAACTGACATAATTGTAGTAGGAAAAACAATAAAGGATTGCAAATAATGAATAGCAAACATAAATACGGACACACGCACACACTCACACACATTCTGCTGTTGCAGGTTTGTGTAACAGTGGGAAAGCATGTCATAAAGAAGATATAGGAATACAAATACATTTTGGCCCTGCAAAAACCTCGTCTGAGAGTATCGCTCAATATGACCTCCAAAATTGGTTATTGACTGCTCACCACAATGGTTCAGACCCAATAAACAATTACATGCTGGCATGGAACAAATCCTCTGGGTTCCAAAATCAACTTCTGAATTAGAAAGGTGTAACCCTGAGGGGCCAGAGAAAATGCCAGCATACCACCAACATTTGTGACTAGTTGTATACTGAGCATTTTAAACTTAATTTTCCTCCTGAACATTATTTAATTTTCTTAATCAACATATGACATGTTGCAGTGCACTGCACTTTTGCCATTCAATTTAAGGAGTAACAACACTTTCACTCCCCCCCATTGCCTATAGCTTATCTGATGTTCACCTTGTATTTTGTCCAAAGTTGTTATGCAATGGCTAAATGAAGATGTCAGTTGAGTAAAGGGCCAGAATGTTTCAATTTGATGAATCTGATGGCTCTCAACAGTGTTTTCTATCCAAATGGACAATCTTAGACAAAACTAAGTCCATGGTGCACACTTGTTCCAGGAAGGAACCATCCAGGGACATGGTAAACAAAGAGTGCAGATTGTGGATTTATTTGTTATAATTGTTCCCCCCAATTAAAATTGGGGGTGCGATTATGGATTGATCTCCATCTGTTTAGTCATTAATTTGTTCATTTGTTTGTTTGTTCGACCGTCACACACGATATCTTAGACACCAGTGATCAGGTTGAGAAAACTTTGGTAAATGATGAATCTCACTATCATTCCACCATCTGTCTTTTATCCCTCATGTTGAGAACCTTTTCCTTTGTGCTTGTTGGATGCAGGTTACAATGGTCCCTAACTGCAAAGGCAATGTTAGGACAGCTTCCCTCTCATTCATATGTAACCCTCCATGTAGTGTAACATATAGTAACCATAGTAACCATTTTTGAGAGACTCCCAACCATTTTTTATCTCTCTCCCCGCACTGCCATGCACGCGCCTGTTGATAGTGCCATCATGTTGTATTAGTGTTTAGTTTATCACAGTTTAAAGTCTGCCAAGTCTGTGTCGCAGTTTTCTTTTATTTGGCAGTCGTGATGGATTTTTAGTTTAGTTGGCGTAACGTTAGCCTAAGTTGGCTATCTGAATTTAACCCGTCTGAAGAGGTCGGCGATCTGTTTGGACATTGTCATCATGTTTGCTCTGGCATCTACCGGGAGGTTTCTATCCAGAGTTGGATTTATTTTGTTCTGTGGACCGGAGCTACAAGCTGAGCTGCAGCTAAAGTTGCCCCTGGAAGTTTCTTGTCTCTCTCTCTCTCTCACCTGCTGTCTCCTCACCGCCATTCATAAAGGATGGTAGGATCACTTTCAATTAAGAATCACATTGTGCATTTCCATGTTCTGTTTATCATTTCAGTCATTCTCCTTGCCTTAGAAATAATCCCTATTCACTTAATAACATTTTAATAAATCATTGCTGTAGTTAAAGTAATTTCACTGGTTGTTTATGTGTATATTTATATTCCTAGTTAGCTATTCCAAGCTTAATATAGGTTTTAGCTTATTAGGTGGAGGCACTGTGCTATTCTTGGTATATTTAGAGTAGTTGAAGTTTATTTTTCTAGTTGGGTAAATCCATATTAAATCTTCACATGCACAGCCGCCAACACATAACAGCATTTACACTCTCTACTGCTATCGCACACTTTTATTTAAAAGTCCCATCTAAAAATCCCCAAAAAGAACCCAGGTCTCACCCCATTTCATGTTAGATTACACCACACATCCATACTGCCTGAATAAGACAGGGTTACACATGTATTTATTTAACACAGAAATGTGGAGTTACAGTCCAAAAATTCTGTTCTGCTGACTCTCCCTAAAGCTCAGTGACGAATGGGCAAGAAAGCCTTTGTGATCTCCACACCCTTTTCATGAAATGACCTGCATGAAGACCTGAAACCTTAGGAACTAGTTTCTCTCTCTGAGTTCTCTGACTTCAAAGCCTTAGTTTGAACTCAGGGAAGATGAAACCACAGGAAATTTCTGTTACTTTGAATAAGGAGGTTTCTTACTTCCTCTGCTTCTCTCTCTGTCTTTCTCTCTCTCCCTCTTTCTCTCTCTCTCTCTCTCTCTCTCTCTCTCAAAGTAATCTATGTCTTGATACCTAGTCACTTTTTTTCTAAAAAGTGGGTTAAGGCTTCATTGTGCCTCATTCTCAAAAGCTGGATTACAGGACAGTGGAACAACCATTCATGAATGAGACACCTCAGGGGGTATTTAATGTGATTTTTCATAGATTTTAGATATGTCTACTGTGATTTTTAGATACCAAAAATGAGTACTATTACTGCTATGCCTACTACCACAACTACTACTACAAATAGTAATAATTTATAAGAAAGAAAAACGAGGAAATAATGAATGATATTCGATGGTCTGAGGTATTAAATCCTAGTAAAAGAAGAATGATAACTGGACCCTCAAAATCTTTAAATTCTCCTTTTGTAAGACTTCACAGTTCATGTTTCTTGACAGGCTTGGTGGTGGTATCTAGACAGATGAAAGCCTCTGGAGATGGCTTAGATGATGTGTGAATTCATTCCAATTTCATGCTGTTTAAACTTCTCATGGTATCAGTGAAGCCGGCAATATAGGCAAGACGGTGCACAGTGACCAAGGGAATTTTTGAGTGTGTGTGTGCATGTTTGACTTTCTGTATCTCTTTTTGTGAGTGTGTGTGCGGACAGAGAAACGGAGTAAGAGAGAGAGAAATAAAAAAGTGAGAAAAAGCCAGACAAAGCAAGAAGTCCCAACTGGTCCCAACATGTTTTGATAATTAACATCTCATTTTCAAAAACATTTGATCCTGCACAACCTCCTTTCTGAATCTTTTCTACAGATAAACCACCACTTCCACTGCTAAGACTTCACTTGTGGCTTCATGGGTCACCTTCAATCTGGGCTACTTTTTACCAAGCACCTCTGACCGGGGTAGGACAGTTGGTGGTCGTAGATATTTTCCTAAAGACTTGATAGATGCAGGCAGAGAGCATCATTCAACAATACAAGTGATAGGATTCATCTTCTGCTTCCACACAGATGAGGTGTGTTGTAATCTGAGTCTCGTACCTATTGGCTCTACCTATTGGCCCATTATTACAGCCATTTGCACGGATTACTCATAAGGGAGAGAACTGACACCGGCTACTGTTCTGTTTTATTGTCTGCCATGCCAAGCTTTGCAGCAGGCATGCATTAGTAATGGCTTTACTGACAACAGATAAAGGCTGACTCTAATGACTGGTAGAGAAACAGCCTCTTGGCATGGGCAGTGTTGTGCTGTGCTGTAGTCTGTATGTGTGTGTTTCCGCGTCTGTGCGTGTGTGTGTGGGTGTAATAGTGTGTCCGCGATTCTAATCCAGTCAAGGTTTGTTCCATTTGCTGAAAACATAGTATGGCAAAGCTTGAT
>OOFE01050931.1:0-15912 GCA_900323365.1 Monocentris japonica | reverse complement strand
GGAGTTAGTTCCAGTGGATGCATGACAGACTAAAAGTGTTGATTATCAATGTAAGGCAAAGAAGGGCTTTATAGTCGATGGTATCAATTTGCCAATATTCAAAGCAATAATCAATTCACTATATCCTAAAATCTGGGGACAAAGTGGCAATAACTGATGCCTGACAAGATATTATTATTTGGTCAGTGTGATAAATTATTACCAAACTGCCAGTTTAGAGGGAACACTGGTCCTGAATGATTCCTAATGTGATTGTTTTTAGATATGGCTCCCAAACATTCCTGGCATTTTTTTTGCTTGGCCCTTGCTCTGAATTATAATGACAAAAACTACAAGATCACATTTGGAATCACTTTTTACCATTACACAGGATTTGATTTGATGTTATATTCCTTTGTGCCATAATCCATGATGAACATTCATACAGAATCCCAATTCAGATGTTAAAAAAATGGTGTACTACCCCATGTACTAGAATAACTCCTGGACTGCATTGAACATCACATATTGATGATATATAACAGTGTAAGTGACTAAATGGTGACTGTAGAGGACATCAGGCTACACAGTCATAAATATACAGGCCCATCAGACAGCAGCACCATTCACGAGCCACCTAATCTACCACACCTTGACACCCATGGCTGTAATTCACTGTGCATTACAGGGATCAGGCGTGTGCGAGAGCAGCTACAGATCATTGCTCTCCATTCACCTTGAACACCAGGGCTGCTCGAGCACCAGGGCCTACCGCCCCAGGTTCTGTGGCCTGGCCTGCCTGGAGGGCCGCTGCTGCAACCCCTACCACACCAGGACGGTGAGAATGGCTTTCCGTTGCCCCCAAGGCAGGCTCACCCAACAGCAGGTCATGATGATTGAGTCCTGCACCTGCAGCGCCTACAACTGTCCCCAGTCCACCACAACCTGGAGGGCGCAGCCCTGGTTGTAAGGTGTGTGTCCAGGTAGAAGACAGATGGGGTGAGTGTGGGTGTCAGTGAGGAAAATGGACAGTTAAAACAACCAAAAGTTGCACACACACGTGTGGCAGTGCAGAAAGCAGGCCCAGTGTTTCAAAAGCACTATCAATAAAAGGAGATGTGTTGTTTGTTCAGCCAAGGAAATATTGCTAAACTATTTTTATTGAAATCTATATTATTAATGGCAGTGATGCACAAGGCAGATTTGTTGCACAAGGCAGATTTGGAGACATCCATACTATATAATGGCATTAGTTATTTTAAATGGTAATAGAATCCACTTTGCTGTAGTAAGCTATAACGCAATTTATGTTTGACAGAGGCGTGTGTGTGTATTTGTGTGTGTACACAACTGATACCAAGGCTGATATACAGATCTGCTGAGGAAGTCATCATTATTCCGCTGGCAAATTATCTGTCAGTAGAAAGTCTGTTTTACTTTCTAATAGAATTACATAAATAGCTTTAATTCAATTCTTTAATAAAAAAAACAAACATTTGTACAGTGCTCTGCCATGTGTGTAGTCAGTGTCAGGGATTAATTCTGTCAAGGTTAAATTATTTTTCAGCAATAAACTCTTTTCTTTGTTATTATGTATTTTGCATTGGCCTATATTTCCATTAACACCATCTTTATGACGTTAAACTCCGTCGTGGGTAAAAAGTAGGCGGATATTTTGTTGGTTTCACATTTGGGCATGTGCTTGCTTTGGGACCGCACAACTAGTTAGCACTGTCTGTCTGGAGGAGATAATGCCAGCGACTGATATTTTCCTGTAGTTTCGGTCTGAAATTATTATTTTTTTTAAAAACACCAAGAAAATGTCCGAAAATGTCACAGCCAACTTGTCTGCCTGCGCGACGATCAACCTGCCTTTTACGCACGCCTTTCTGCCCGTCGTGTTCGTCATCGTGTTCATCGTCGGCACTTTCGCAAACTTCTGGGGCTTGAGAAGCGTGTGCGTCGGCTGGAACAATATCGGAAACATCAACATCTTCATGCTCAACCTGGGGGTGGCGGACCTGCTGTACCTGTTCACCCTGCCGTTTCTGGTGGCCTATTACGCGCACGGCAGCGAGTGGCTGTACGGGCAAACCTTCTGCAAGGTGACCCGCTTCTGCTTCAACCTCAACCTGTACGGCAGCATCGGCTTCCTCACCTGCATCAGCATCTACCGGTACCTGGGCATCGTGCACCCCATGCGGGTGATGGGGAAGATCACCAGCCGCCACTCCGTGGCCATAAGCGGTCTGGTGTGGGTTTTGGTTTGCGCTCAGATCCTCCCCGACATGTTCTTCGAAAAGTCTAACCCAGATTTGCCCAACGCGTGTTTCGACACCACCTCCGACCTCTCTATCGACAGGTACCTGTCCTACAGCATCGGCTGGACTGTAACTGGCTTCGCAGTACCCTTGCTCATCATCTTGGCTTGTTATGGACACGTTATAGTGGTGCTCGTCACAAAATCCAACGTCAACACTCTGCTGAAACAGCGATGTCTGAAACTGGTCGTCATCCTCATCTTGCTCTTCTCGATCTGCTTCGTCCCCTACCACGTGTTGAGAAATCTCAATTTGAAGATCAGGATTTTGAAGCTGCAGGGGACTTGCCACGCCACCTTCGGCGACATCTACGTCGCCCACCAGATCAGCCGAGGTCTGGTTTCCCTCAACAGCGCCATTAACCCGCTGATTTACTTAGTTGGAAATGATTCTTTCCTCGTGAGGTTTCATCACTTGGGTAAACGGGCCCGGATGTCTCTGGCCGGCTGGACCGGCAGTATCCTCTACCGCAGGCCGACCATGGCAACACCGCCGACGGACACACTGGTCAACTTTGATCAGCTCAAATGACGAGGCAACGGACAATTTACTAAATCCCTACAGCATGGTGAAGTCCCTGCATCTAATATCACTTGCCTCCAAAAAGTGGAGCAATGACTGATGGCTGACAAGATGGTATTATTTGGTCAGTTGGAGAAATTATAGGTCATCTCAGAGGGAATGTGACTTTTCTTGAGATTTCAACTTGACTAAGATAAGGCAAGTGCCCACACCATACCCAGTTGATGCCCATGACTGCAAGATCTTCAAGACCCCTGTCCTCCCTTGATTGCTCCCTGTTGCATTCATGTTCCTGCAGGTATTGATCCATAAACTGATGTTAATATTTTGCACTTGCTATTCATTGAGTATTATTGTGATTGTAAGCTTCAAAGCTGACATATGATTGGCTACCTATAGTGCACAAGAATATGATGCTACAAAGCTATGATGTTATGTATTGCCAGGGACTTATATAATAATTTGGTATATATTGCACTACTTTTGCAGTGTTACGGGTAAAGTATTTGATATATGTTGCTTTGTTATATCCATGTATTATATGATTAACACAATCCTCAACGGACTTTGAACTTATAAAGAAGCGCTTATCTCTGGTCCTGTTCTTGTCTTGTTTTGTTGTTCACAAGGAAAGTCAGATGTTCCACCCGACTAGTACTGCCATGTTTGTTTTAAAAGATAGACAGGGATTCAAACTCAAATGTCTATATGCACTTACTATCAGCTACCAGGGCAGCATGTTTTACACCGTTGGTATTTGAAGTGGTAAACGGTCACTGTAAAAAGAGGAAGGATTATGGCAACTGAGCATGACGTAAACAATACTCTGACATAAATAACTACAACTTAATTGATGAGACCAAAGAGCAGCTGCAAAAAAAACAACTACACAGTTGTGATTGTTGTACAATTCTCTTTTCAACATGAAACAATCACATATGGAGGAAATCTAGAGTAAATTGATTAAATGTCTAAAAATTAACATGCAAGTCTGCAGAGCAGAAACTTGAATCCCTTGGTTGTGCAAGAATGCAGTTGGTATTTCTCTCTCCTCTGCTAACTTCACAGACCACTGAGAGAATTCCTCTGGATGCTGACACTGGTATTTGTGCCAATCTCTCTGAAAAATGTATGTATTGCAATTTATTGCACCTTTCCCATTCCTTGAGTCAGGATTCGTAGGAATTGTTACCATGCTCAACAATTCTAGGACTCTGCTTTGTCAACCACAGTAACAAACAGGTTAAACTAATATCGAAGATGCATGCAGCTTTCAGGAAAGAGTAACCACTAACCACAGATATGCAAACAAAAGAGGAACTACATACCAAAACTGCAAACCTGGTATACTAGGCACTTGAGGTTCAAGTTACTCCAGACTTTAACTGAAGTGAAAGTGAATTTACCTGCAAGTATTGCGCCAGTCTTTTGAATGCCATTTTGTAACAGCCCATTTAAAACACTACAATGTTAGGGAAAGAAAAGACTGTTATGGCCAAATCATAAATCTTCCCAAAGCTTCAGTCCTATCATTTATGGTGGCAGTAAGTGAAAGTAACATGACATGTTTTTACTGGAAAAGACCTGATCATCTGCTGTCACCTTTGAATAGGTTTCCTGGAAACTCAAAAACGATAGTGGAGAAGAGCATCCTACCCTTCTCAATACTAATAAATCACAACCATGAAACAGGAAGTGTAGGATGGGCGTTGGCCGTTGAGCTGATCATGGCAAGATTTCAGTTAATGACTTCTTGGACCCCGGCCACCCATTACCTCGGCCTGCTCTGCCCTTGTGACTAATGTGCGATTTCCAGGCTTGTTGGGATTAATAAGTCGTATTTACAGAAAGGCTTCCTCTGGGTTGCAAATCAGACCAGGATTGTACTATAAACAGAAAAATATAACGCAATAAGGACATGCTGTAGGGCTGCAGGGGAGTCCAGCATCCCCTGTGCCCATATCAGAACTGAGAATGTCCTCTGGGTGAACTTAAGGCAAGGGCAATTTTTTGAGAAGAGTCACAAGTAATTTCAGCCACTTTGCATGGATGGGTGATATGCTGTGTATAAACCTTTTCCTCTGAGTGCACTTTGCTGTAAGCAACATTACTAATCTCCTGCAGTGCTTCAAATCTTACTATGGCAATGAAGGGGAACATAGCAACATATAGTGTCACTGATCCGTCATGGTTGCAACGTCACTTCGTGTGCATCCTGTAAAGCTGCACACTGTGATGTAACTAACGCTGGAAGGGGTTTTCACCCGATTGTTCTCCTGCTGGTTTATTATTCTCGGCTCAAATTGCCATTAGCTGGAATGAACTAAAACCATGAAACTTGGCCCAATAACTGGAAATGATGTGCAAATGCTTCCCGAGGCACTGGAGGTTCAAGTTACTCCAGACTTTAACTGGATAGGGGATGACGGCGTTGCCAAACCAGGGCGTAAGCCTGGTGCAGATTTGTGAAACCTTTATTGTATTTGCGAAAACTGAAAAAGGGCGATTTCACTGATTTTTCTCCATCCATGCCACATTAGACGAGGTCCAGATCAAAAACCACTATACTTACACTGGTCAAATCTGGACTAGATTATCCCAGAGAGGCTAAAGATTCTTTAAAACACAGTTTCAGATTTGTTAAACCGCAAAAGGGTTTGAACCCGCAAATAGCTGCTTGCGGTTATATTTGTAGATGTTCTCACACCCTCTTGAATGTCATCCACTTTCTTTTGCAGTCATGACTAACCGGTAGTGAGGAGCAAATTTCAATCTTGTTCAGTAGATCCCAAACCCAAAGGCATAGACATTAGAAAGCTGTCTGTGTCCTTTTTGCCTAGGCTGTTTGTGGGATCCCAACACACATTGTCTCAACATATAAATATTAACGTTCCACTGATTTGCTCTCCCACTCTTGTTTTTTGGTTGTGTAAACAAAGTTTGGTAAGTAAAACATAAAGTGGCTTGATGAATTAGCCTAACCTCTTAGATGCGATGCCACAACCTGCTATAGCCGTAGAGATCATCCAGTGGTGCCACTCTATGAATCAAGGAAAAAGGAAGAACGTTAACTCAATAAATCAAGCTGACTCAACAAATTTAGCTATCATCTGCTTTTTGGCTTTTTCTACATTTTGGCCATTGTAGTGCTAATAGGATAATAGGAGATGGAAGATGCATGATGGGAACTTCTGTGATGGCTGCCGTTGTACACCAAGTGCTAAGTATCATACCCTCAAAACACTATTTTTGAATGCAAGAGATCCTGCAAGCTCCTTTATTTGTAAAATATCGTTCTTTGTCAGTATAGGCTTTGCATCCTCTTCATTCTCTCTCTAACAGGAAGCATCCTTCTCTCCTCACATCTATCTTTGCTGCATGGAAATAGCCTTGGTCTGCAGGATCATGGTCTCAGTCCACAATCCATAGACCAAGTTGCAGGCATCTACTCTCTTGACAGAGAACTGGTAGGACCTGTCGGGGATCAGGTTGTTGATCTGCATGCTGTAGTAACTGCAGATCACTGGCCCAATCAGGCCCTGATCAGAAGTGGTTGGGTGAAGGATCTTGAAGTGGATCTCGAACTTCTGGTCCCCCTGCTGAGGCTCCTGACCGGCAATTACCCAGTGCAGCTCCACACTGTTCAATGTTGCGCGTGACTTGTGCCTGTCAAACATCACTGGCATTTTGATGGCCAGTGACAGGCTGATCTGTGGCAGCGTGGTGATGCCGGTAAAGGGGATGAGCTGGTGCTTGAGGTACAGCTGACTGGGTTTCAGCATGCCGTCAAACTCATTCAGAGTCTGGAGAACTCGCTGGACCTTCTCCTGCAGGGCCTGCTGGCTGTTGCCGTCCACCAGACCTGGGTTGTACTGGTTGATGATGGCCTCAAGCTCCTCGCAGCCTTTGACAATCTGTGCGTAGAGCTCATCCAGCAGGGTGAGCTGGACCTTCACCTGGCTGGTGGCCAGATTCTGCATGCTCTGCAGCCTCCGCGGATCAATGAGAGCCAACACTGTGTTGTTGGACATATACAAAGGCTGTTGCTGCTGGTCTGCAGATGGGGGCACATCACGGCGGTACATTTCCAAGTAGAAGGAGCTCTTGTGCATAATCTCTAGTTTGTACTGGATAACCTTGACAATACATCAAAGGGATATGAGAAGAATGTATTAGAGCTGCATGTGCTCTCAGCCCCTCACAACCTAGCCCTCATACACCACACACATTTCAGTTCCAGGTTTTTGAAATGGTCTTGCTTTAAAGGTAGAACCACTGTATATTACAGAGAACTGCAAACTGCTGCTCCTCCATTCTAAGCTCATTTCCTCTGCTCACAAGAGGCCCAGGTCTTACAATTGTATTACAGTATTTTATGACAGCATTACATGGTGTATACATAACTATACGTTTTGGTCTACCAACCTTGATGGCGCAGGGGCTAAGCTTGGTGGAGAGCAGCTGTAGGATTTGGGCACGTAGGTCCAGGAAGGTGTCCCAGTTAATGTTGGTCTCCTGGCCATTGTCCCCCATCTGGCCGCTGTCACCACTCATGCTGCTGTGTGTCTTCATGGGATACTGCTGCCCACGGTCGTCTGAGCTTGAGGAGGCCATCTTGACTCTTTCTATGGTAACATGGGAACACGTATAGCTCTTAACCACTTTGACATCGGGACAAGCTCATGCATGGTCATGAGTGTATGAGTCATATGACACGTAACATATGAGACACAAAAAGGCATTGAAACGTGTGGCTTTGCCTGGCTTTGTCAGATTTTTAGAACTAACTTTGAATGATAAACAACAGATTGGCTGTAACGTTACTGTACTTTTACTTTGGTATATTTGTGTGCACCCTTTTGAAATCATATATAGGCCTCTATACAACATTCCTGTAAGAGGCGGAGCTGCCCATTGAAAAAATAAATCACCTTTTACATGCAGTGAAACTGAAAATGAGAAAAATGACCACGTCTACTTTCACTTTACTCAGACAGGGTATCATAACGGTGAGTGAATCCGGGCCATGACGTCAGCCTTAAAGCTGGCAACATACTAAACAAATTTTAAAAAATTGTATCACACACGTACCGACGGATATGACGGATTATTCGCCTTAAACTGCTGAATTTGCGAATTGAGTGCGACCTTGTTAGATTCGGTATGCTAACATGAGGCTAATGTTATGCTACGGGAGTTAATAGCTAGCTACCGTTAACTTGAACCTTAATGCATTATTCTGTCGGTTAGCTAGGAAGACATGCCTACAAAATCACGTTGTTTACTTTTCACAAATCAGAATAAAAAGCTAGAATAACACTCAGTAATTATACAAAAAAACATTACCTCTTTTTTCAGTCTTGCATTAATACTTTTGCGATACTTTTGTCTTAATTGTGTTTATAGTTCAGTTTGTTTATTTGTTTTTAAAAGCCCGCCATAGCTACGGGATGTCAGGTGCAACCTTGCGTTGCCTTCACGTGCTGCCGGAAATATTGCAATTACGAGTTGAATGAACCCAACAAAGTGGGAAACCTGCGATTTTCGCTACTTTCGCGTTATGTGGCAATAACCTTTTAACTTGACCGTTAAAAGACAAAACATGTAAGTGTTCACACAATCACACTCTTTTGGCTCATGATTACCACCTGTCCTGCAGGTTTTAGCTCCAGTTCTACCCAATTAAGGTATCATGAAAACGTGAAGCCTCTAATTGGTTCAGGTGTGCCTGGGTAGAGCTGGAGTGGCTCTAGAAGACGTTTACGCCAGGTCATCGCTACTCAAGGAGGAGCAACAAAGTTATTGATTGAAGGAGTTCACTTTGCACACAGGGATATCTGAGTGTTTGTTAAATAAACCAGTTTTGTTAATTAAACAATGAAAGTATGTCATATTTATTTGTGCATGCTATGTATTTGGGATATCCTCATCTTATCTTGCCTCCTTAACATTGGAGGTTGAGATGAGGATTTTATGAGGTTATTCCTCTATAATATATGAAATAATGACCAGCTCCTGTAGGCTTCACAAACCTTCAAGCATGAATGTAATGTAAAAGTGAGATTTTAAAAAGAAAAATACACATAAATGTCACTCAATCACAGAAAGGAAGGTGATTGTAATTCAATGCTGCCACCCTTGGCCCTTTAGTGAGATGCATATTGTCTGGCAGGGAGAGAGCTGAGGGAGGAAGTTCATGAACATTCATCATCAATTAGAGAAGGAAGCAGGGGTTCGATGAGATAAAAATGTACTGGGCTAAAGGCTGGAGGCGCTGTGGCCGGGGAGTGGATTGGTGTGAAGCACAGGGGATTCAAATGTGAAGGGTGTGGTGTTTTACAGACGGTTCATGAATTGCTGCAGCGTTGGCATTGTAATGAAGGAAGGAGGCAAGCATTAGTCACACCAGCATCCTTTCCTCTAAAAATCTCTTCTATCTCTTTCCTGAACTCTGTTTCCTTAGACTCCACAGTGTGCGTCAAAATGCTGTTTAATAGAAACAGAAACAGAAAATAAAACTATCATTTACTAATATACCCTTTATAGACTGTCAGTAACTGCACAGGTATAAACATTACAGTGCAAATAGCAGAAAAAAGCTTTTGTCCTCATGATACTTCAGTCAGAACGACCATTTATGGGACCATTTAAATGGGAATTAACCCAGGTTGGAATATTTAAGATGAGTCATGACAAAACAGATGAGCAGACAGTTAACTGAGCTGGTCAAAGTGTACATGTGTGGGATTTTTAATATCTGTTATATGTGCAGATAGATCAACAATATCTGGGGTTAGTCCTTGAATCGCCGAGATTTTAGATTTGTGCTTCTCCTTCCATGCAGTAGGGGGCAGTGTTTTAGTGACCAACCAGTCACATAAACCTGCCCTATACAACACTTATACTAGATAATATTATGGGTAGTTTTTCCTCCATTTTTCTGATTAAATTAAAATAAAAAAGAATAAAATAAAACAGAACAGAGTTGAATTTAATTGTACATATTTATTTTTTATTTTATTTATTATTTTATTTTTTTTTAACCCATATTTAATCAGGTAAGCCCCATTGAGATTAAAAATATATTTTTCAAGGGAGACATGACCATGACCAAGAAAGCAGCAATGAGACAGACATAAAGGGTGCAGATCAACACGATACAAGTCAAAATACAAAGTGAAGTAAAAAAGAGAACAAAGTCACATTTTGATTATAAGCGCCACCAGTAGGCAATTACTCTTATTATTGTTGCTGTTGCTGTTCTAATACAGAGGCTTCAGAGTATGTTTGAATTGAAGGGACCATATCTGGGTCCACCTCCAAAACCATTTCTTCTCCATTTCGACAGAGTGGATCAAGACCCAGGACCCAGACTCAGGATCACCCTGCTTATTCTGCAGTAATGAGCGGCTTCCTGTACATTATCCCACTTATTACACAGCTACTTACCAAAGACATTAATCATATGACACAAAATATTGACTTCTTGGCTGCGGAGTGATATGATTAGATGTGAAACAGAAATGAGGCTTCAGATTACTAATATAGACAACAACAGTGACATCAAGTGGCTCAGTTCAGAAGGAAAATTCAACTTGCAGCAAGGCACAATAATAACAGATACAATACAAACGCAAAAAGATCGATCCCAATACATTAGCATTAGCAGTCAATCAACTTTTTATAATAACTTCCTTCAATAACAGCGGTAAAATACGGCATTTTAAGAAATCAACCCATCTTACAATATAATTTTTTTTCTTTAAAAAGGGACAGCAACCATGTAACTGTTGATTCCAACAGGAAAAAAGCCTAAAGATATCCCCCCCTAAACTAGCCTACGTCTGAAGAACTATTAAACTATTAATTTTTCGCAAGTGAATTATGTTTTTAGAGATAGGAAGGTGGTCTTTTTTTTTTAGTCACATAGCGTATGCCTATTTTGCAAATAGTATAAAGGTTGGTCTTTTTTAAAATGCTGAATAACATTAGGTCTCTAACAGAATCTCTTTGCCATGGTGTAAGGCGGTTGGTATCATGACATGTACCCGGACTCTTTTGGCTGGATGATTGACACCTTTGTGGGGGACCTCCAGTAATACTCCTACTCTTTATTCTTACGGCTGAAAATCACCTCGGGGAATAATTTCATCCATATTATGAGAGGTCGCTTACCTCTCTCTGATGCGTGACACACCAACCGTGCAACTCTGCAGACGTGATAACAACACGATAACAACAATCCAGTTATGAAACCTCAAAGGATGTATGACCGTTATGTGTACGATACACAGATAAAATGCCCTTATAGTTCAGAGTGGAGAGGAAATCACAAAAGATCTTATGATAAAAGAGTTTCATCGGGTGTCACGAACACAAACAACTCTCTCTCAAAGCTATGCATGAGAGCGCAAACTTAGATTTCATACTGACACCTAGAGCTCCATTAAAAAACAATAAAAGACTGACGTACATAGAGTGGTTGTTCATCACTAACTTCAAGGCGGAAATTAAGATGAGATGAAAGTCTAAGTATCCCTGTGGGGATATTGGGACATCGCATTGCATTGTGACATGAGGGGGTATTAAACATAACATAGCTGACATTTTAAAGGGGCATGATCTATCTATCTGACTTTTGCCGAGCTCTACTGGCGACCAGCAGGAACTGCAACAATTACCACAACAACAAAGCCATATTTTCACAATGTAGAGGAGTAGGCTAGCTAATTAAAATAGAAATCCAACATTAATACCATTTTCCAATGAGTGACAACTTCTTTTGAAGAATGATGTAATAACATATCAAAATCACTGTATTTATGTTTTATCACATTCATATCAGAGGCTTTTACACACTGACAAATGAAATTCTGGGGGAAAACACAGACTTGGTTGGAATTTATTGGAGCAGATTTAAAGATACTGAATATCAACTAAAACATTCGGTTGCCGGTAGGTTCAATACATAATGATCATTATTGGCCTTCAAAAATCCATATCAATCAAACCCAAATAAGCATAACATCAGAAACTGGCCAAACACTAGTATGATTGACTTAAGTCTTATGTCCCCAGTGCATTTTACGTCAGTATCTCTGCCAGCTTGGGCAGCTATATTTGGATGGATCATTACATAAGCTTTCCTTACATAATACTATTGCTCTTGCCGCACTGAGCATCGCAGGCTCTTAGCTTATATTTACCCGCCAATCACATTTTGTCTCCTGCTGAAGAGGTATTATTCTGATTCCAAGTATTTAATGAAATTCTCATTTGCGCCCTGTACCAGAGAATGAATCAATGCACTGCAGAGATGTGACCACTTCTAGCAGTGTTGATTATGATTTGGCCTGATTTGACCTGAACAAATCAGGCCTCTGAGATTTTTTTTGTTTGTTTTCAAGCACCCAACGCCACATTTTCCTCTGGACTGACACAATGGAAAACCTCTCAGTTCATTGTTTTAAATAGGGGGGGGGGGCACGTTGGAGATGAATGGGTCCTAAGCTTTCCTCTCAGAGATAGTCAGTTTTTATTTCTTATTTCGTTCTCTCATCTCCTGCACATGTCAGCCTTGAGCAACAGCAGTAGAAGGAAGTGAGCAGGTTGAAGCCAGATTAATTGAAATCTGATCGTTGGTACTCTGGGCAGACTGTCTGTCTCTACGGTAATCTCGCTTATCTCTGTATGTCTTCATTCACTCTTTCTGTGACATTCAGCCATCTACAGTCACCTTTTATTCATTCGTTTCACGTATTTATCAGCTTGTGTCATAAAACAAGAGGCCATGTGCTTGAGTAGTTGCTAAATATGTATTATCTTTCAAAATAAGACTCATTGTTATAGACTTGCTTGTATATGCTGATTTTTTTTTTGTTTTGTTTCTAGCTCGTTTTCATATTTCTGAGCTTGCTTTTATTGCTTTAGCTGTTGATTTTGCTCTATAAATTATGATTCTTATCATCAAGAAAGATTAAAAAGAACCTTATTCTTATAAAAGCGTAATTGATGACCGTATTTAACAATGCAGACATGGGCGTTTGAGGGATTTGACAAGTAGGAACTAACATTGAAATATGAATTACCTCATCTTAACAAGTCAGAGAGAGATGCCTCAATGGTCCTTTCCCAGTGTGATGCCAAATGGTTCTCAGTACAAAGACCCAACCACACACACACACACACACACAAACAAACAAGAAATCACTTCTTAAGACCTATTTCCATTGATGCAGTAATGTTTCTTTCCACTGTTTCACTATATTGGTTTGTCGGTCTAACCTAACTCCTCTCTAACCACAGTTCATATCCCAACCCCTGCTCTATGGCCACGTCTTCGGGTTTACCACGGCCCTCTTCTCCTCTTGTATAAACTTGCCTCTGTAGTGGTAATAGTAGTACTAGTAGTAGTAGTAGTATTATTGAGGTCAGTCCCAGAACCAGCTCACTTTGTCCACTTGGTATTTCAAGGCTTAGCGATGATAGCTGAGGGGGTCACTGATTTAGGGGTGATTATAGAATTGAATTGTTCTCTTTTGGGTGTTAATGATGAGAGGGAATTGGAATTTACGAACAGTGACCTTTTTTTTTTTACACGTATACTTACTGCAAGTCCCTTCGTACAGGCATCTGCTTGTCGTCAAATTGTAAATTGTAACTTATTGATCTTCACACTGACTTGGCTATTTAAGATTAGTGGTTGATTGACTGCTTAAGATAAACATTTTTGCACCTTTCATTCAGAGCCAGCATTATCTCATTTTCGCCACAGACCTCTCTATGTAGGCAGTAGAACGCTATTTGGGCAAGTTGAGCTAATCGACTGCAGCTCAAACTAATGCTACGCTACCTGATGATTAACTCAGGACCTTGGAAGAGTGGATTAAACAAGTTATAACCAGTAATATACATGCAATGGAAATAGTGGAAGGCATGTCAGGGTGAATACTATAAGCTACTGTAGACGCGTTGTGTGTGAATAACAGTCAAGCTCTACAGCTACATATGTCTTGTCAACTCAAATATATGAGAAAAAAATTGCACTGCCTGGGAAAATTATCCCTTATTGGTGAGATTTGGATTAAGCGTGTTTGGGTGGCTGGAGAAAAAAAACAACAAAAAAAGCAATGACGCCTCAGTGCCAGTGAGGTAATGAAGGGGACCAGTTTCCAGGACAATTGGACAGGAAATGGGTGTAGTTCCCACTTCCTGGTGTTACCAGTCTGAGGGGCTACAGTGCTTCGTATCAACAACACGACATCGACCTGCCCTACAGATTTCTGTAAGGAAGGAGTCTGACTTTGCGAGGTGATTGCCTGACAATGTTGGACATGTCACATTCCAAGTGTGCATCCTTCCTGTCCCGGGAAGCTCCAGGGCAAACGAGTCCAGTATTGTTGGTGGTTAATTACTGTAATAATACATGTCATCTCCTGTTTGCGTTCAACAGAGTAGAGCCCAGTCAATACAAGGCCCAAGCTGCAGAAGAAAGAAAAACATACAGCTTGTATAACTTTTTTAAAGATGGAAAAGCTGCTGTGAACAAGATCTGAAAAACAAACACCTGCTGGTCATTGTGCTGGTTAAAGCTTTAGAATTAAATTAACTCAGTTGAATAAATGAACTAAGGTGAACCTCCACACTAGGAGTATCGTTACAATTACTCTTGTTACTGTAATCCTGTAGCTTTTTATGTATAAGTACTTTTCAAAGTCAGTCATTTTACTTTTACGAAAGTAACTGTTTTGAGTGAAGTCTTCTTTTTAAATCGCATCAGTTACAGTGTCAGCATTGCATCAGCGTCTGCATCTGTATCAAACCTTTGCTAGCAAGCATGTGGCGGAAACGTTAAGTTAACTAGCCCTAACATGACACATTCAAATGTATCCATGCTAGTAGCTTAGTTAACATCCAACCAACTACAGTATTATTGGTTTGTGTTAGCCTGGTTATTGCTAGCTAGGTGGCCAGCCTTGCTAGCTAGCTGGATAACTAATAGCATCAGTATCGTAACAATGTTGGATAATCAGGATGGACATTTTCAGTTTATCTTTATTTTTTTAATCACAGATCAAATAATGACATGAATGTCACAATCTTATCATAGTCAATGGCATGCAATATCACATATTGAATTCTTGTCCTTTTTACATTGCATGGAAAACATGATGGGAAATTCTGTCTGTTTTTTCGAAGTAGCTCACTAGCTTGTACTCTGGGTATGGTGTAACTGAGCTACTTTTTAGTTTTACTTCAGCAGTAGTTTAAGCAGTTTACTTTTACTTTACACCAGTAAATTTACCTCTACTTCAGTAAAAACGTTATCAAAGAAACTGCACTTGGGACAGTTTGGTACTCTTTCCACCCCTGACTGCGACCATACACTTTTGACACTTTTTACAACTGTACAGAAATGACAATGGGAACTAATACCATCTCTTTCCTGTTTCTCATGTAACAGATATGACAAATGTGGACCTGATGAATGCGAGCCTCCTGCTGTGTACTAGCTTCCTGAAATACAATCTGTCTTTGTAAACTCTTCTACTGGTAGAGCTGCTCGCCCCGCAGTGAGGAAACGGATAGGCTTAACACGCAAAGCATGCAGACCTGTGTCGCGTGTCCGGGTGTCGGACATGGCGTTAGATGAGCATTTTCATGGCTTTTGGGTGGATGAAACAAGCTGTGTGGTGAAGTTAATGTGAAAGGTCGCAAGGTTTAGACGCTGGAGGGAAGTGAAAGGAGAATGGCTATTTGAAATCAGGCAGGGAGCAGAGTTGCCAGAGGTCTAGGGTTGTGAATGCCAAGTTAATAGGATAACTAACCTTCAAGCAGTTTGTTTTTTTCCCAGTATTTTCCGGGCAGACACTGAAACCTGTCCTTAAATCACCTCTTTTGCATGCAACACATAGGGCAGGTCTAATGGGGCATGCTGTTGTGCTTGTGGACTAATCAGGCGTGTCGTCAATCCAGTTCCAAGTGAACTCAACCGGCAGGTTTTCCAAGGAAAGCCTTAACAAACATGAACGCATTGACTGTCAACCTCGGTTTACATGAAACCAATTGGCTCGTGTGGTGTATTCAGAGT
>OOFE01050930.1:3817-19589 GCA_900323365.1 Monocentris japonica | reverse complement strand
GCAGAGTGCCTCGCCGCCCCCGTGCCAAGTGCTGCCGTTATTACTGGAAGTGTCCGTAATTAGATCCATCAACACGTCCTGGAGGTGGTCCTCGTTCAGGGGCATACACTCCAGCAGGTGGTTGAGGAGCTCCGCCGCAACTGTCGCATCTATCCCGGGACAGTTGGACACAAACATGTGGACCTCGTGCATGCACTGGATGTAGCCGGCTGCAAACCTTTCACTGGCTTCTCGGTTCAGTGCATCAGTCTCTGTGGAGGGAGAGAGAGGGACAAAGCTTATTAAAGCTCATTACGCTTTATACTATTGTACTTGTAGCGCTGCACCATTGTTGGTGGTCTGGTCCAAGTCAGTTATCAGTGTCGGGTGGTTGCCGTTGCTCAGTAATGTATTACAGTAATGTCATTACTATTCCCAGCAAAGAGTAATATAACAATTTAGCCACTATTTCCATGTCATCCAGGTGACAGCACATGGCTTGGATGAGTTCACTTTTTCCAGGTGTAAGTATTCTCACTACTCTGATTTTGTAGAGCAAAAGGATGACAAGAGCATCAGACATCAAGGCTACTTCCTTTCCCTGATCATCTACAGGGAGGTAATTGGGGTTTGAAGGTAGAGGATGCAATCTCCAATTTTGGAGGTGTGAAGGAGAAGTAATGTAACAAGTAGTGCAAGGAATTACAGTTATGTATGGTAATCGCATTACTTTTAAAATGGGCAACAAGTAATTTGGTAATCCGTTACTTTCCTGAGTAACTAGCTGAACACTGCTCAGTAGCCCTGTTGTGTGTAACTGAAGGAAAAGTCCAGCATGAATTTGCGCAGACCTTGGGTTCGGTTCCTCAGGATGTCCTCCACCTTCTTCACTGTCATCTCCAGCACCTCTGCGTTCTCCATCTTGGAGTGAAACTGTGGACACAACGAGTTGACATCGATCAGAATCAAAAATGGACTTTTATCACAGGACAGGTGAGCCGTGGCTCTGGGGGTGCGGTGTGCGCCGTGGTACTCACGTCTGTATCTACGAGCAAAGTCCGCAGCTCCTGCAAACTCTCATTGATGCGAGCACGCCTCTTCTTCTCCACCAAAGGCTTTCTCGTCTGCCAGAACAAAGTAAAGAACGGGTCACACTTAAAATACGCCGCATGTGTTACTCATTCATTTCATTTCCTTCATCCTTGCGTTGCACGCGTTGGATTTATTCTCATGATGCGTGCGTAAACTAAAACCAGCGTCGTTTGAGCCCTGTTTGAGTGGCTGGCTCTGTGACGATTTTCGTGGTGAAAACGTCTCAGCCAGTGAATTAAAGATGGACCAACAGTGCAGGATGTAAGTATTGTAACCGATCTGATCAGATTCATCCCGACACGTTTGAGCCGCGGGATCCTTGGCGTAAAACTCATGCACGGTTTGCAGCAACACAAATGCATTGCGGATTAATTACGTGGGGTTAAGGCGTAAAACCAGCGTGACAACTGCATCATTGCCAAGCGGGTCCGGAAAGTACATAAACCTGTTAATCCTATAGACGCCCCTCGGTACCTTTCTGTCCCCTTTCTGAATCCCGTAGTAGGAATCATCGTCGTCCATGCCAAGTCCGTTCTTGCTGGGCCGAGCCGAGGGGGCCATGTTGGTTGGATCGCCGTTTCTAACGCTATTTCCCCAATGCTGGTTTTCCTCCCGATCCGTCAATGAGGGGCAGCTGGCAAAGGGAACCGGTCAGAGGAAATAAAATCTATAAACTCACAGGCGAGGCGCCCTGTGTTTATTGTGCAATCCTAGTGAGACGTGCTGCTGGCGCTGAGTGGCTGTTGTTAGTATTTATAGGGGCTTATTAACATGTGAATAGGGGCTGAGCTGCTCTCGCTGGGGGACAACAGAGCGCACACCGCCAGAGCCAATGAGCGCCCGCTCTCTTTGTCTCCGGCCAGCCCCGGTCTGCGCCCCGAGGAGCTGGACTGCCTTTAATGAATCATCTTTTTGGGTTAGGGGACCGACGGCTCTGTTTTTTTTGCCCTGAATTGCGAACAGTCCCACAGATCATTCACTTGTGCAAAGCTCATTTTAACCATCAGCTGAAGTTTGAGGTCACTATTGATTGATGCCTTGATTCCCCCTCAAATACAACACTATTATTCATTTCTCTTGGATTTTTTTTTATCGAAGAATCATTTATGAAATAAGGGGAAATGTGTGAATATGATCTTACCTGCAACATAATTATAGATCATACATTTAATAATGTTTCACTCTAACCGAAAAACAAATATTAGTGCTCGTGTAATTGTAGCTTGTAAAGCTAGCTGTGCAATTTTGGGAGCTACACGGGCTTCTGTAGTCTCATTACTGTCAGGTTACATGGCCGATCTGTTTTCTGCCCTACCCATCCCTATTCTTGGCACCTTTGTGTCCGAGGCTCTGCAGATTTTCCCGGCTGTTTGGCGGATGTAACGCGATGCCTTCAGTTGGCAGCTGCTGCTGGCGGCCCCTCGGCCTGATCTGAATCAGCCGGGGGAATTAAGGGCCCTTCTCCAAAGAAAGCGACAGGTGTTGGCCTGCGCCTCGTTTGTTCTCCCCGTTGTTTAGTGACTTCTGATTTGTGTGCAACTGCATTCTCACGTACCCTGCTCTGTTGTGTCGAGAAAGCTTGTAGTCATCGCTGGAATAGATTATTATATTGATAAGTTTCATGAGGCGTATAAGGAATCGTAATTGTAATGCAGTGTGTAGGCCAAACACGCACATTATGTTATATCAGACTGTGATATCAGTGTTATATCAGTTGTGATTTGAATCTAGCACCTCTAGTATCCATATGTCATTTTCTGCGTTTGAGTGTGCTGGTTTGGGCCCTTTTCGCACAATGTCTATTTGTTTATGTCGAGTAAGAGTGCTCAACCCGCTGCCCCCGTTTTTATACGTGTTTTGTACAGCGCATTATCATGCAAATTTCCATTACAATAGAGCAGTTCTGTGCGCCTGAAAATGAAGTGCGGAGGTGTCTGTGCTATCTTCCAGGTAAATAAAATGATGGATTTTAGGGTGCACTTTTACGCACGCCTTTTCCGCAATTGCGCAGCGTTTCCGCCAAGGCACCAGTAAACTCCAGTGCCCCAAATGAAGGGAGAGTCTCAGACCTTTGAAGTGGAGGGCTTTTTGGCACCTCGCCACCCCCACTGCTCCGCTCCAGATCTTTAATGGTCTGGACTGTGGAGAGAGCAGCTGTCTCGGCTCGCTTTTGTTGGTGAACTCGCCGAGGGACCAGGCGTCCCCCTCTCTCCCTCTCCTCAGCACCGCCGCCGCCCAGCTCCATTAGATCTGCGGTGGCCCGTCATAATGGCAATAATAGCAGAGAAAGAATGGGGCCATGTGCGCGTTTCTAGTTTTCAAAAATCAATCATGCATTATATCGTTATTGGAATTTAAACGTGCCGGTTGTTTAAACTTGTACCATAGAAGAACCTTTTTTTGGTGCTATAAGAACCCTTTCAGAAAGGTTCTCTACAGCACCATGCTGAAGTAGTTCTACATAGGCTCTTTATGGTGCTGTGAGGAACCTTTTGAGAACGTATAATGTGTATTGAAAGCGCTTTTTAAAGACCACACTGGGTTCTTTATTCTGATTTTATTTTAACCAAAAATTACAATTACTTTATACAAGACACCAGTTGAAATTGCAAAGTGTTATTTATTAAAAATCAATGCTGAGCTCAATAAATAAATACACACAAGCACATACAAACTCTTGAAACCGTTAACCATAGAAAAAACAATAATTTACTCAGAATGTGTGCATGTGTGTGATATGTCGAACAGCAGAGTTATTAATATTAGGTTGTTAACATATCAGGGTGGTAACACAATATCATCATCATCAGTGTTATGGTAAAATAGGTCGCTTTTGGGACACCAAGCAGATTCATAGTGCAATTTCTCTGTTGTTTATTGCTGACTGTCAGGCCTCTGCTAGTGTGTGAGGACTGTATAGCACCTATGGGTGGTGTGTCCAGTCCCCACCACAGACTACCTATAATCTCTGAGGTTTCTATAATCCACCTGAATAGTTTCCCTATATCACATTTCATTTAGGGAAAACGTGATGGATGTCTTTTCAATCACAATATGAGCAGGTCAGTGCAAATAATTGTATTGGCAAGCCATGGCCCTAAAAATTGATAAAGAAGGGCCCCAAAATGTTAATTGGCTATAAACAGTTTGGTCTGATTATCTAATATCTGCCAGTTTGTCAGGTAGGTGACTGCTGAGCCCGATTTTCATCCATTCAGTGGCAGAAAAAACCTCAAGAATTTGCCAACTAGTTTGTGATGTGCCATGTGTGATGTAGGGTTGTTTTGTTAGATTATAATATCAACACATAACATGATGAAGAAACAATATCACAGGTTCAAATGCAACTCATGACCATTGTTGCCAGGGGAGCTGATAATGGGGGAAAAGGGGGAGTACTCTCAGGGGGCTCCAAAATCTGAGGGGCCCTTTAGAGAGATGAAGCACTGTACTAGATGCATCAAAGTGGAGGGCCCAGTGTAACATGATCAGCACCGCTTGTTTGTTGCACATCATCCCCTGTCTTTCCCATCTCTTATGTCACTCTGTACTGCACGCTACCAAATAAAGCAGAAATGCCATAAATAGTCTACAAACCATTGTCCATATGTGACCACAATGGTTCATTAAAAGGAATACAATTTCTTAAGTGCACAGTGTTTTTTTTATTAATGTCTGTGTTAATCATACAAGAAAGGAGGAAGAAAAACAAAATCTATACAGTGCTGAGCAAGGACTAAGAAGCAAAGTCATATTTTATAATGTCAAATAAATAAAGTTGTTAATACAATAAATATAAGAAAGATTAATAAGAGCCTTCTATAATGCAGGCTACAGGAAGTCAACTTCTGACAGGAAGTACTGAAAAAGGTCTGTATAGGATCATTATAGCACACCTAAAATAATAATCTCTGGAACAAAACCGTCCCACATGTTTGTCTTCTGAGTAGCATATCTATAAGATACATAACAGAGGAAGGTCTAACAAACTGGAAAATCATGATCGTAAATCAAGTCCACCAGTTCACCACGGCCTCCACATCTCCAGCATGCCTAGATGGGGGCTATGGAGTGGGGGCCTCTCCTGACGTCCAGCAACATGGCAGGGGGGCTCATCTCTCTGTATCTGCCTGCCAGGCTGGGGGTCACCTCTGACAGGCGTGCTGGGGAGCCCGGGCGGAGGCGGGGTGTCGTGTATAGGTGTTGGCTGGAGGGGGCGTTCATCAGTGGACCTGGGCAGAGACTTAAGCAGGTGGTTGAGCAGGCGGGAACCCAGTGTTTTGTCCATCCACTCACAGGTGAGGAGCATGTTGTGGACCTCGTGCATGCACTGGATGTAACCCGTGCTGTATTTCTGCTGTGCCTCCAGGCCCAACATAGGGTCTGCTGGGGGAAAAAAGGGAGGAGACATAAGGTCACGTGTGTTATAGCATCCCCTGGTGGTGGCAACATGACCTGCAGCCAATGGACAAATTCAACAATTGTTGGTGGAATGAATGTTGCTGGCACTACACTGAATCCTCATGTAAAAGCACAGCATTATAGTGGTCTTCAGCCTGCCTTGCTGCACATTCACTGTAGCTCCACAGGAGTATAAGGAACAAGGTGGTGACAATCCAATCCAAACCCCTCTTCTCTCACCACTAGTCTACTGATTCATAGGTTTTCACACTTTTAACAATTGTAGGCCTCTGCAATCCTGAGCTGTAGAGTATCTGAACTAACATTTCAGTGGGTTGATACTGCCCTCTACCGTCCAATGGTAGTCTAGTCAAGGGATCCCAAACGTTTTCATGTCAAGGACCCTTCAGTAAAGAATTGCATAACTGTCATTGCTATAGCCTATAGTTGGAATGATAACAGTGGAGAAAGCAGTCATCCTTATACACCCTCTCACTGTGCAAACTTGTAGAGAATGTAACAATGCTGGTGAATTATTTCTCATTTTCCTGGGGACCCCCTGGAACCCCCACTTACCATTGAATTTATTACTCTGGATGTTTTGGAGATGCTTCACTGTCATCTCTAGAATGTCAGCCTTCTCGAGTTTGGATTGCTGTTGAGAGATGAGAGATGGAACAGGCCCCTAATTTAAGTCTCACTGTGTGGATTCATAAAGAGCCTCCGCTGTTTACTTGAGGAAGAGAAGAGACGTGCGAAATACTCACATCAAGTCTGAAAGCTCCGATCACAGTTTCTTTCAGTTGATCCAAACAATTGTTTATCCTCTCCCGTCTTTTTCTTTCAATAAGCGGCTTCCGCAGCTATACAAGGATGAAAATGAACTCTCGGTTAGTGGCAACCAAAAAACGTGAGGCGCCATGCTGGAGCTGCGTAAGCCTGTATTATATCCTAAGACAGGAACCTGTGTTGTGTTAAAGAGGAATATACCTTTCTCTCCTCCTTGGCAGTCGCATGTTTCCCCACGTTGTGCGCCATGGATGAAGCGGTCATATTTTTTTTCGTGGGAGCCCGTATGTTTGTGCCTTGCCTTGGCTGAATCTCAGTGCGTCTCTAAGGGCCCTCGGCGCGGCACGGCCCTCTTATTTATAGGGCGCAATTAGCATGTGAATAGTCCAACTCTTTGGCTGCGAGATTTTCCCACACACGGGGTCCCATCAGTCAAGACTGACAGGTCACTGGCTCCATTCAATAGCCGAGATACCCGGCCTGGAAAAAAACACACACACTCACAAGCGACAGATGTCCAGCCTGAAACCATGCACAGCCCCCCCTCCTCCTCCACCCCACAAAAACTTTCGTTTCCTCTTCTCCCAGGGATGAACAAGAGTGTGCAGTTACCGTGCTTTACTCCGGGGAGCCCCTCGCCCATTCTTTTCAATGAACAGGAGCAACATTAGACTACCTGCGAAACGGCGAGACCCATTCTCTCAAGGCAATATACACACAATAGGCTATCCATTCGATAACGCACCTGGACATACATACCCATGTGTAGGCTGCGTCGCTAGTCAAGAAAACACCCAAGTTAATATGAATGGCGTCCAATACTTTTAAAACAAGTGCTCCCTATGCCGACTGAAATAATCATACTGGATTCGCGCGTAATGGAGCAAGAGCAAGATAACCTTATGCTCGACGTTCCTGTGGTCTTTGGTTCAAATAGGATTTAAAAGTGTTCATACCAGTGATATCAAATGCCATACATACCTCACTATTAGAGAATCGTGCTTCATAAGATAAAAAAAGATATAAGTAGGAACAGGTGACCAAATTCTCTCGATACAATACCTCGCTGAGATCAGTACAAAATCAAAAACTAAAAACTCGACCTGTTCTACATTCCCCCACAACGACAGATATACCAGCCTACTGTTCGTCTCGCTCCGTTTTCCAAGCGCAGCACAGCAGGTCCCGTAGGCTACTACGAGGAAACCAGTGCAATTTAGATAGCTTTGATCGCGCTGTGTGTTTTCAAATGTCAAACATCTGCTGTCAACTGTTAGTGAGCAGATGTCAGACTGACCAGATGTCCCCCACCTTTGGGCCCCTGAAGCGGGGGCCCCTGTTTAGAGCCACGCGACTGCCAGGCGAATGCCGGGTCGTGGGAACCGGAGTCGAACAAAGGCCGCTATTCAGCCAAACCTAATGACCATGAAGAGAGTAACAACCTCCAGAAAGAGTGGACAGTCCGGCCAGGGAGAAGGAGGGGGACCCAGAGCCCTTGGCAGGTGACCAGTGGCCGACCAGTGGCTGACCAGTCCCGCCAGGTGTTACCAGTGATGTAGTGGTACATAAAGGGGAGGGTAAACTATAATATAAATGACAAATATAAATGACATTAATGCAAAAAAAGCATTATTCATGTTTTTTTGCTTCATATAGAGTCTGCAAACAACAAAGAAGGGTTCTTAAAGGGTTCTAGTGGTTCCTCATAAATGACTCAAAGAAACCCCTGATTGGTTCAAACAAAAACAAGTAAATTAGAGTAGACAATCCAGTGTGATTCTTAAAAAATTGCTGAATCTGCCTCTGTTCCCCAACTAAAAAAGTGGATAAACTATGATTATCATGAGAACAGCCACCAAAAATCAATTATAGCTTCCCTCCATTAAAAGACTTGATGTTCACATACCTTCAGTCAGTTTATTGTAACTTATGATCTAGGCCTATGTGCTATTATTTATGAAGATCTACAGTATGTCAGCCATCACAACGCAGGGCCAGAGGAATAATAACGGTACTACAGGTGGCGCGTGGGGCCAGACACTTGTTGGAAATAATCCACTTTTCACCTGGGCTGTGATTAGACAGCAGACTTCACACAGGCTATTGAATGAAGGTTTTGAAAACCATGATTATAAATCTTGAGCCTTGGAAACACACACACACACACACACACACACCCTACCCCTCTCATGTTGTGTAGTTGTGTAAACTAGTGTGCACTATCAGTAGTAGGGCCCTAATAAATGGGATTCCTGGAGATCCAGAGAGCGGATTTAGGGAAGGGTTGGGGAAGGGAAGGGGGTACAAATGGGACATCTGGACACGCGACCAGCATGCGGCCAAACACACTACTTCCCGGAGAAAATATCCGCCCCCTCCCTCCTCAAAAAACAAGACCACACACATACGTTTAGGACAATAAAGCACACTTTGATTTTGTTATTTTCCAAGCCACGCGATGTTATCTAGTTAAGAGACATGACCCACACTGGCTGAGTACAGAGTAAAATCCTTACACCTTGGCCTGAGTCAATTAGTCTACACAACTAGGATTATTTAGGATGAGCGGGCACCTGCAAAATAACTATTTGATCACTACATAGCAGTCTCTTTCAAAGCTACAAGGCAGATGAGCTTTAGCCTATTATTATTATTATTAGTAGTAGTAGTAGTAGTATAGTATCATTGCGATATCATGGATGGTTTTTGGCCCAAGGGGGGGCGCTACAATTACAGGTCAAAACAAAATGACGTGGTTGTTACTGATTGATCCACAGGGCGTCTGCATCATTTGTTGGGGTTGACGTGTTGACTGTTGCCTTGATTGTTAGTGTTACAACACAGTCATTACATAAGCACAGATGGATACTGTACTTGTTATGTGTTATGTTGAAATGTTGGCTCCCATTAACTCCAATGTATGTGTTTTGGAATAACTATAAAACATATGAGGTGATGATAGCCAGTACATCATGCCACCTAACAGGGAAATACTATGAGTAATAAGTGGCAACCCAGTCTTCAATGGTGATGTAATGTCAGTGTCATAAAAAAAGTAGTTTGAAGATATCACATACTGGAGGCGTATTGTAGCTTGGGAGAGAAACTCCTTAAATACCCATAAAGTAGGTGATAGTGTATTGCAAAATCAGGTTTGCATGGATGTTTTAGAGTACGGTTAAGATAACTTATAGACATCCATGTGATGTAGATTGTCAACCAAAATGTATTTTAAGTAGAAAGGTTTAACAGTTAGTACACTACCCCATGCTTTAAAATGGATCCTCCCTTTGTAACAGCATTGTAATTTAATAACTTGGAAATGATTTTTTCCTGGATAAAGATGAATGGACACTTTCAGGACTCATATTTTGTGACATCTCAGTAGTGCTCTAAATAAACTAGGACCACTGGACTGAATCGGAGCCATGCAGTATGCTGTGATTCATACAGAACAATGAGTGCAGTGACACATTTTTTGATGTTTTGTCTCCATACTGTTATTACTTAATAATAGAATGATTGTGCAGTTAAAGTGCACTATTTTCTTTAATTTGACAGTATTTTCAGCTAGATGGGAGAAGGAAATGCAACCCTTTTTGTTAATGGTCCTCCCGTCTCATGTATGACAGATTGAGTTTAGCCTTTATTTAACCAGGTAGTCCCACTGAGATCAGAAATCTCCTTTTCAAGAGAGACCTGGACAAGAAAACTGTGTCGTGACAACCATTAAGGATTGTTGTAGCCCATGAACATGATATCTCCATTGGTAGTTGTGATTAGAATGTACAGTTGCAAATTCTTACAGTGCAAAATCTGCAACCCACGGCTTTCTTGCCAGTCTTTTTGAATTTCACTGTAATCTTGTGAGGTTCTGCTATGACTAAATTACACTGAGGCATTATGGCATATTGGACTGGTTTGAATTAGCAAACCAGCCTTGCTTCTGCTACAGGTGGTTGTTTCTCCCTACCAATGTCCCCATAGAAATCGAGTCTGAAGTTCTGAAGTCGATTTGGCTTTAGTTGTTGCCTTGTAGGTTAATTAATGAATGAGTCAGTGATCATTTTCACTTGTGTTTCTTGATTTAATAACACAGCTCGCTAAATAAAATAAGCATATTTTAATCATTTTCCAACTTGAGTTATTGTTATCATGGGAAAACACAAAATACCTGAATACAAAGAACCCTGAAGAGGAAAGAAACCATCTATTGTAGATAGTGGTAGTAGGGGAAACTGAGTTGGGGATCTTATGAAAGTTTTAGTTTCATAAGAGTTCATCAAGGTTTCCTGGTTCTCTCACACTCCCAATTAGCCTATTTTCCTTTACAGTATCTCAGCTTCGCCATTTCCAGTGCCACCAACCCTTATCCTCGTCTAAAGCACATTTCAAACCAGTAATTTTACTTGAACTAAACTTAAATTTCAGCAAAGTAACAACACTTCTACTGTAGTAGCATATTGTGGTACCCTTTCCACTGCCTGGCAGTGCAAGACACTAGAACACGCTGCATTTATTTGCTATGGTCATGGGGTAAGAGCACCATCTTGTGGACACTTGTCACCTTACACCTATGCATCCAATATTGTTGCCATGCCATTAGACGACCAGAGGGGGCGCTAGATCTCGCTGCAGTGACAACCACATTGCTAACCTCACCAGTCGCACTCAGACAGAGAAAGAACTAGGAAACAGTGGCCACACAATCACAGTACAAACAAGGGGAGGCGACGAACAAGGAAAACAAAGGAGTTTTTCGTGTCACGGAGCATCTAAATTGTGTTTTGCTGTCTAGACAAACCAGAGGAGACGAGTGAAAACGCGGTTTACAAGGTTTGATACTGTATTTATATGATATAATATTTACAACCATTGTAGTTCAGATAGCCCAACTGTATCGCTAACGCTAGCAAGCTACATTTGGCTAGCTTGCTGAACAACTCTGAGTGAGGAAAAACGTTAGCCTAGCCTGCTACTGATGGTCTGCTAAACATGGCATGGACTTTAGTGGTGGCTAACGTTAGGAGCTGCACGTATCTGCTATCATTATGACTTGCTGCGCTACGTTAGCTACATTGCGGTAGATATGCAGCTAATTGTAGCTAACATTTTCCATGCCATTCACTATTTAGATTAAGTTAAACTACCTAGCGTTGGTTTGTAAGACGTTAGGCCCGCCCAGGCCTCCTGTGTGTCGACCACACACACACTTGCACAAGCGAGCCAGCAGTAGCACAGTTGTTTGGTGGACACTGATTGAAATATACTAGGCCACGTTAGCCAACAGGCACATGAATAGCTGAGGATCACGTCTTTTGCTGTGGCGTTGCTTGAATGTTGAATTGACATTAGCTGGACACAGTTTAACTTAGTGAGCAAGTAACCATTTTGCTTGTAATGCGCGAAGTTGTCTGGTTTCACAAACCAGGCATGGATAACACAGGGGCGGTGCTCACTGTCAACTTCGTGTTAGCCAACTTACTACGCCGTTGGTGAGCAAACTTGTTTTGAGTTTGTAACTTATGAAACTAGTGAAGTTAGGTAGTTAGTCTTGTAAGGGGGCTTTAAAATAGTTTGTATCTGTACGTAAATCAAGCTACTTAACTTGACTAGCTAGCTAAGGGTTAGCTCCCAGCGTTACCGAGCTGTTTGCAAGGCTCGCCAGTGGCGTCGCTAGCTTCATCCTAGCTAGCTGTATGCTTAGTTATGGACAGCAGAGCATCTGCTGCTGTCTGAGAGGGAAGAGTGGGAGTGACGCAAGAGCCTTCTTTGACACTGTTCTTGTTTGCTTTCTGTGTGGTAACTATATTTTAGGCCACAGTGGTTATTTCATCTCGCAGTGGGTAGGAAACGTCTCTTCAGGCACAGTTTCCTTTTATTTGGCCGGCGGGTTTTTTGACAAATCCTTAGTGTTTTTAGATTGTGTTAAGTTAGTTTGTGGAAAAGCCAGGCCTGCAACAGTGACAACATTGGTTGGCGTACTCGAGCAAGATCTCCAGCATACAATGCCTGATTAATGTCAGACTCAGTGGTTTAGCGGTAGCCAGCTGATTTTTAACCTGCCATATGTGGTGTCTTCCCATGTGCGTCATTGATACCGAAGCGGGTCAGGAGGTGGTTTTGCTCTCTGCTGGCTACATTAACGAGCATAAGCCTGTGTGAAAGGCGGATTGGGCCACCTGGCGAAGTTGAGAGGTGCGCCTAGATTGCTATAGAATAAGCAAAGAAAAGTTAGTTGCTTCGATCACTTTGTATTTCAACACATTACACATCAGATAGAAATGATAGGCAGTCACCTCCACTTTAGTGCTGCTTGGTTTATATTCCTGGCTCTAGTTTAACTTTCTAAATGTGGACTCCCTGCCAAGACGTACAAGGGAAGTGTTTGGGTTCAGAGGATTCCAGCAGTAGACAGGTTGGTGTCAGACTTTTGTCTGGTGCCTCTCATTATAGGTCTGTGTCTGAGCTATACCTCTTAAGTGCCTAAGTGCAATAGAATTGATGTTGTCTGGCAAACCGTAGACATTGTCATTGCCAACAAGGTTCTTGGAGGGTAGCCTGCTAATGAATTTTAACTTTTAGAGCTGATTATTAATCAACACATTAGGATCGAGAGTTTTAACTTTGTTTCCTTGCGTCTCGGGTTCCTAGAATAGTTAGTGTAGTCATCCCACATGACCTGCTCTCTGAGCAAAGAAGACAAATTTAGGCAGCTGTGTTGGCGATGACACTCTGATTAGTGGTGATAGGATGGCTCCACCCAGACTCTCTCAGCCTACTGCTAAACTGTCCAGGAAAGTTCGGCTTTTGGCCTATAGAGTATGTAAGGTGGATGGGTGGGTCAGTGATGGTGTCAGATAAGGGCCCCTGTAGAGTAACCCAGTAAAAGCCGGAGCAGCAGCAGCAGCAGGAGGTGGTGGTCACATCTCATGGTGGCATGATTCGGTTTTATCTTTATCTGTCAGAGGTTTGTGTGTGGACTCGAAGGGCGTGTTTATTGATCTAAATAAGTTCATTCATAAACTATGTGTGTACAGTAAAAGCCTATGTTTATATAGATATGCTTGTCAGTAATACTGGGAGAGGGTCATACAAAGGACATTAGTTATGTCATGGTTTAGGTTGACCTACGTGATACCAAACAACACATGGTTAATCATTCACTGACTGACCAGTCATCTTTACAGGATTGCACTGTTGCTCAGCCAAGTGATGAACTTCAAATCGATAAAAGTACTTGTGTTCAGTCTATTAACCTCACTAACATTGGGAATAACACCTTAAGCTGAGTCCTTGTTACAAGCTGCTTGTAAGAAGCAGCATTGTTTGGGCTTATGCCTAGGCATGTATTTACTGTTATCATTCTTTAGATCAGCTCTGTCTCTGTCCAGACCTGCATGGTTTCATTGTTAGCTCAGCATTAGTTTGACTACTGAATCATTTGTGAGTCACTGCCTATATTTTTGTAATCACCTGTCTCTCTCTGTACTCTGCCCTATCACGATAGGAACTTGTGAAGTGGAAGCCAGAGTATACTGTAGCAATTCCCTGAAAAGATTGGATCCTTGGCACTAATAGGCCATTTGTTAGTCAGCAGTCTATTTTATACAGTGCAACCAAGCCTCTGACATTAGCCTCTGTCTCACTGTAATCTCTGCTCTGTTCGTACTTCTTACATTTCTTCGTGCTACTTATTGCTCTTCTAATTCTCTCCATCCTTCAGGGGCTCTGAACCACTTTTTTATCTCATTCCCCAGGTGGACAGTGCACTGCCTGGTCACTCGTGGTAACTCTCCACCATGCCTTTCCCCTTTGGCAAGTCCCACAAGTCACCGGCGGACATCGTCAAGAACCTTAAGGACAGCATGACAGTGCTGGAGAAGCACGACATCTCCGACAAGAAGGCGGAGAAGGTAGGGAGACACTCTCAAAATCTCATTCCTTCTCGCTCTTTCCAAAGTAGGATAGGTTGCCACTGATATGTCTGTGTCACCAAAAAAGCAAGCATTTCCAAGGTGAGAAAGTGCAAATGCCATGTGTTCAGACAGTAGGACCTTTAATTTCTTTTTGTGAATGATCGGTTAGAGGGAGTTCTCTGAAGACCAACAATAGTGTGGTATGTTTTTGTGCAGCTATTGTGATTTGTGGTTAAATTAATGTGTCTGTTTGTACTTGTACGTGCATCTATCAGGCCACAGAGGAGGTGTCAAAGAGCCTAGTGGCCATGAAGGAGATCCTATACGGCACCAATGAGAAGGAACCCCAGACGGAGGCAGTGGCCCAGTTGGCCCAGGAGCTCTACAACAGTGGTCTGCTCAGCACCCTCATAGCTGACCTGCAGCTCATCGACTTTGAGGTAGGACCAAGTGTGTGTGGTAAGAGGGAGGGAGAAACTGATTCAATGAGTGAGAATTGGACGGGATTGATTCAAAATAAGTTTATCTGAAGTAGACTAACAGGAAGGCTGCATCTGAGCAACATGAGGCAAGGCATTTCTATGGAAATGTACACACAGATAGTGGGTAGGCTAGTGTGTTCGTGACCAATATGCTTATCTTGGTACGTGGGCAAGCTCATGTCTCTCCCTGCAATGTCAGGTTGGTGCTGTGTGCTAGCTGCTGTGGGCTTCCCTGAGTCACCCTATCATGGGATGAGTCACCATGTTGTGTGATCTTTCTCTTCCTCTTTTACATTCTCATCCTCCTTGTGTGTTGACAAGGAAAAAGCCGGGGAGGAGTTGCTCCTCCCAGCAGTGCCGTATGAAAATGATTGACCAGATTTTGGGAAATTTGTACACACATTTGTTGTATACCGAGTTTCTGGTTTACATGACGATGCTGCCCTGTTCTTGTCTTACAGACTTGTGTCTGTGTCATTATCTGGAGAGGACATCTGTCTTTCCTCTCCCTGCTGCTGAAACACCGAATTTGAAAACAGGTTTCATGCCGACAGCGTAGAAATTGGAAATGCAGCAATTTCCCAGTGGTGCTAATTGGCTGGTTTGACTCAGATCTGTTGCCTTTTGAAAATGCAGCTTGATTTATGTTCAGAATCATATCTTGGCATTTGAATGTTGTATGTCACCATTAACTCTTTCAGCCTTGCAACAGCCTGTCAAAACTGAAACTGTTGTGATTGATCAACGTTTTAAATAACGTATCCTGTCGTAACTGTCGCCACCAGGGTAAGAAGGATGTGGCTCAGATCTTCAACAACATCTTGAGGCGTCAGATCGGCACTCGGACGCCCACAGTGGAGTACCTCTGCACCCAGCAGAATATCCTGTTCATGCTGCTTAAAGGGTGAGGAAGCACACCCGCATACAGAGAACAAAATCCCAAATGATGTTCATGTAATTTTCTAAAAGTCAAATGGGGTGAATAGTATTTGCTCTGGCCTTGGTGTCTCAGGTCTTTTAGCACTACTAATATCTCTGTGTGTGTGTGTGTGTGTGTGTGTGTGTGTGTGTGTGTGTGTGTGTGTGTCATAAACCTTCACAGAGTGGTAA
>OOFE01050927.1:19144-30722 GCA_900323365.1 Monocentris japonica | reverse complement strand
CATGAGGTGAAACCTTATGCTGGAATGTGGTCAAGGTGCCAATGTCCTTAAACACACACACACACACACACACACACACACACACACACACACACACACACATCTCCACCCGCCCCCTCTCTCATCTTCCTCCCTTCCTCCTTCCTCACTCTGAACAGTTAACGAAGAGAAAAAGAGGCAGCAGACCCCAAAAAGTAAACAATTAAACTTTGATCAAAGGTTTGCAGCATCATCGTGGTTATTGCCACATGCTGTGATATTCTATAGCGTGAGCCTCGGGCCCTCTGGTTAGATTAGTTAGAGAGTCTGTGTGTGTAGTGGTGTCCCATTCTAAAGCAGCATCATTATCCTGCTATCATAAGAGACAGACAATGAGAGCTCTCAGCGTTGACAGAGCTCATTTTCTTTTCATGCCCCTGGCTCGTTACAACGATGGGCTTTTTATTAAACCGGATTGGCACCACTCTGAAACATATGACTTTGAAATATTACAAGTTTCTACATCATATTCCTCAACAAAACGTCCTTTGATTACAAGAACTATGCAGGATTAAAGGAAGGCTTATTATATGTACTGCAAAAAGGCACTGAGAGCTCAGTGCAGACACCAGAGGCTGTTTGACCTCCAGAGGAATGCCATGTTATAGATAGATAGATAGATAGATAGATAGATAGATAGATAGATAGATAGATAGATAGATAGATGTCTCTGCATGCATACACACAAGGAGGAGAGGGAGACAGCTCTACAGAGTTATCAACCAACCAATGTACCACAGACAGTAGTTAAAGTGTAATCAGTCCCAGCTGTCGATAACACTGACAGTGTGTAAAAATCATGGGCTGCTGTGATATTGTGCTTTCCCAAACAATTTAATAACCTGGCTGGATAATTACTGACTCTCACTCTGATTAGTCACATGTCAGTGGAGGGATGGGGGGTTGGGGGGGGGTAGTTTAGACACTACCACAATACCTCAGCTAGCATCAAAATCTACCAGCAGAAACCAAGTGTTATACAATGGAAATACTTAATGCCACAAAGCAGCGTTCTTCACTGAAAATAAAAGTTAGGAGCGAGTTAAGTGGTGGACTTCTTGTCCTCTAAGTCAGTGGCCTGTTTCACCTTTCTTTTTTGTTTTAATATTAATGCTAACTATCCCATATCTGAACTTTCTGTATGGGTCCCTTTAGGCAGGACAGTCGTCTTGGTTGTCCTCCCTCCTTATGGTGGACCAGGGATGACACAGTTAAAGGGTGGTGGTGAGGGATGGGACGTGTCCACCTTCAGTCAGAGGAGGCGCCAGGTGGTGATGCTTAAAATCCCAGCCCAGCTGGCCAAAGCCTGTCAGCAGCAATACATCATGCCAATACTATCTGTCATACACAATCTGCATCTGCTCAGGGGAGTAATGAAAATAAGAGAGAGAGGGGAATAAAACAAGAGAGAGAGAGTTTGGTCTCTAAACAGGTGCTGTGTGTGTATGTCTGACAGTGTGCGTGTGTGTTTATGCGTGTATGTGTGAGCCTGTGTGTGTGTCTGTGTATGTGCATCTGCATGGGTGCCTGGATGTCTCAGCCGCTCTTCTCAGCAGAGCGTGAATAGATCATGGGCCTCATTCACGGTGTAGCGTGCGTACGAACGTTTCTACGAACATAGTCTGATTCATCATTTTGTTCGTATCCGAATTTGTTCGTTGGTACGATCAAATCCTACGTGTGTTTGGAAACGTGCGGAAATTTGTTCGTGTGTTTGGAAACATGCGGGAAGGCTCTTAGAACGGCTTATTCTTTATGAAAAATCCATTACACTAGTGCCAAACCTCAACAACAACAAGATATTTCAGTGGCCTTGTAGAAAAAAAAAAGACCTGCCGAACTGTCCGCATTCATAACAGTACAAGATTATTAAACTTGTAATGGGTTGATCACATGGACTGGACGCCTTACAAATACAATTATATAGTCCTACCATCTGATGAGGATGCAGCCTGGATTTGATGTTGGATTTGTGTCCAACTCCAACTCCGACTGGACACCCGACAGTGAGGTCTCTCCTATTATTAATTGATCCTCTGATCCATGTCAGATAGCGCCTCAGTTCGCTGCCCGCCTCCTGTGGCTGATAATATGCGTCTTCTTCTCCTTATACTTTTTTGCAATCTAGTTTCGTGTCGAATCATTTCTCTCTTTTTTTTTTTTTTTTACCTCAGCAACGGTGTGTGTTTCTGTTAAAACAAGCATTGACGGCGTTTATAATTTCTTGCCATGCTTTACTTTGATCAGTTCTTGCGACTCCGCTGATGATGCTTCTGAAAACTCGGACTCCGCCAAGTTCCTCTTTCCCTTTACCTATGCAAATCGGCTTCAACAGGCACGCGCATCCAATTTACGAACGATTGGCACTGATCAAATATACACCTGTTCTACGCACAAATCGAGGTTTCCCGCATGTTTCATGAATCCCACGGTGGTGTTTTCGTACGCACATAAATACGACAAATTTACGAATAATTTACGAAAACTTTCGTGAATGAGGCCCAATCAGTGGAACTGAAATACACTTCGGAGGGGCACATTTTGAAACAATAAACACATACTACAATAAGAAATACCGTAAAATTGACTACATATGCAAAAAGAATAACGCATCAAAAAGAGCCTTAGGTAGAAAGGTAGAATTAGGGGTGGTGGTTGGCTGAAGATTCAAGAAGTGGGCTTGTGACCAAAAGGTTGTAAATTTGAATCAATCTCCAGTTGCTCCAGTGGAGTTGCTCAGTGGCCATTACAAGATTAGGGTTGTAGCCCCTGGGTGTGTTTATGTGTATGTGTATGAGTGTAAGCCTCCATAATTGCCCCTGCTGTTACTCCCCCAGGCCCTTGTTGCAAGAAGTCAAGCTTCCCTGGTCTATAAAGTGTAAAAAAACGAATTCATTCAACCCCTAGGCATCTAAACTTACTGGTTTACCAAAAGACATGATGAATGAAAGGGGCATTGTGTGCAGGAATTTCTTGATACACAAAATTGCAAAATATACTGTGCAGAGCATTATGAAAAAAGTACATTTAAAATTGTAATTTGAGCTGCCTCTGTATTTTAAGAGGTTTGGGTGAGCAAAAGGTTCTACAGTTATTTGGAGGTGAAATATGAAATATCACTGGGTCACAATGCCATTGCCTACTGTTCTATGCACTGTATTTATATATTTTTGAGGTTGTATCCACAGAATTAGAATATGCATCTATATGGTTACATACTTTGACATGTCCTCCCTTTTAGATTTTCTTTTGACATGTCAATATCAGTGTAAAACCCTAATCTGTTTGTAGTCACTGCAGATGAAACATCAAACCAATGACACTGAAGAGAACATCTGCCATCTAGTGGAGGATCTAGAACCTGCAAGCTGTTAGATGACAAGTCTTGTGTCACTCAAACGTGATGTGAAGCCTACCAATTTCTTGAACTTGTCTGGCTTTTTTGACCATCTCAGACTCATTTTTGGACTATCCAACCCCTCCCCCCAATTATTCTCTCTTTCCCAAGACACTAAGAACGCTGAGAGAAAACAGGAAAGACACAGCTGCCACAACTCTGGCGACCTTTATTACTTACAATAATCCATCACAGCACTGTTTAATAATAAGCAGTTATCTGAAATACATGGTAGAAACTGACTTTGCAATGACTAGCAGTCCCTGAACAACAAAGCCCATTTTATGGTGTTCTTCCTCTTCAACCTCCAAGGATTCCATCTCAGAATTACCTTTTTTGATGCTATCCCATTTTCTTTTTCTTTTTTAACCATTATTTATCCAGTAAAGGGTTTTGCTAAGTGCACATGCACATAGTACTGCCTTGCTTCACAATCATGCAGTTACACACATGAACACTTGAAGGCCTCCCAGTATAACCACAGTCTTCTATGAGGAGTTCCACAGGGGGAGTTGGGGGTTAAATGTCTTGCTGAAGTGCATATTGTTGTTGAAGGAGGGGAGAGTGGTAGTCATTCAGTTCCCCACCCATATTTTCCCAGCCTATCTGGGAATTGAAACCAGCAACCTTCCGATCACAGCCTGCTTCTTAACTCAAAACAGAGCAGAGGATGTGTGGATGTCTGGATGTCGCTGGGGGATGAAAATCATGACCACTCCACAGAAGTGGAATACCCTGATGCCACTGACCAGCTACAGCAACAGTAACAGCAACAACAAATGCAATAATAACAGCAATAACAACTACAGTAAATACTACAGTTCACTATTTGACCATGAATGAGAACTGGATGGAGGTAATCCACCCAGAAACAGCATCACCTTCATCCACATTCTCCCCATATCAATTTTCACATTTTCTTTGCCATAAATCAATGTCAACAATGAATCTTTGCCGTGCCAGCAAGAGAGGGAGTGTGATCAACTGCATCCCATTTATCAAGTTAAAGGGAAAATCTAGATTTGTGAGCACAGACAAATCCCACTGAAATCTCTACTAAACAAGAGAGCGCTCCCTTGGCATCAAGATACAAATCCTAAAAATAGATAAATTGCTATTGAAATTGAAAGTTATATGTAATATAACTGGTTCCCCATAAATAACAACTAGACCCAGCCTGGCCCCTCCATTTGAAATGGTCTAGATCCCCCTCCTGTCAAGAGACAGTTGATCATTGAGAATACCTCAGAATAACACTGAACCATAATCTCACTTTTAATGAACATATCACAGATGTCCACAGATATTGTTAACAAAAACTTTCAGCCATAAACTATCCATTCAACCACACCTCCTCCTTCATCTGTACCACAGTATAATAAAATCTGTCCTCCTCGAGGACACTATCTGTTTCTCCACCATGCTTAAACAAGCAGGAACACAGAAATCACCCACACAGCATCAGAAATAATCCCCCTCTCCCATCTCCTTCTCACCTACCTGACCTCATCACCAAAGCCATCAATTGCAAAGCACTTATTTTAGCCCATGACCCAGATCATCCACTCCATCCCCACTTCACACTCCTTCCCACTGTTCTGGCTGTTGTAACTGTTTTGTGAATGGGTGTGTAACTGTGTTAAGCTTTTGCAAGCACTGTCTGTGAAAAACAATTTCCTCTTGAGGACAACTAAACTAACTAACTAACTAACTAACTAACTAACTATTCATTGGGCAAAGCTAGAGGTAGGAGCCAGCTTGTCTTCACAGACACATATTTCAGTTCAGTGTCGGCTAGTGTCTCAAATTGCTGTTATGAAAGAGAGTCCAGCCCAAAAGACAAATCCCATGATGGAGCCCGGGGTTTAGAGAACAGGAGTCTGCAGCATGCCCCCTTCATGACACAGCACAGAAGGAGGTGCTGGCCAACTGTGTTAGCTCTGAAGCCCACATGACAAGCTGGTATAGCTGCTAAATAGACCTTGATGGTGGAAAAGGATTTACCCTTATCACATATCCAGCATGTCCTGCAACAAACACAACACTTCCGATACAGAGCACTGTGGGATGATTTGACTCTGATTGCACTACGTTTCAAACATACACTATTTTACATTATATAATGAGCACGTACTGTAGATGGGGCCCCAGCACCTGGATAGTTAACACCATCTAGAGCAGCCGAGTTCAGCTTCTCACAGGCCAGGTCGAGAGCGCCAATTGTTCTCAATCAGGGTGGCAAGTTTCCCATTGTTATCCCTGCATGCTTGGGATAACAAGTAACTGAGTACAGACAGTAACTGTATTATTTTCACCAGGCAATGTTTCCCTGTTCATGGCAAACATAATGGGGGACAGCTTGTGCTCCCTCGCTCTGGTTAGACTGGGGGATATCAGGCTGAGAAGGGGAGATACAGTATGTCAAGTAGTGCAACTGGCTACTGCCCTCGTGTTCATGGCACCTGGAACACGAGTTGCCTACACAGACAGGAGATGCGTACTGATGCATAGTGATGCATGACTTTACTGTTTGTGTACTAGCCTGTGTAACTGCAGGGAGCGAGAGCCCCAATGGTACACCTGTGGTGTTGTCGGTTATCATTGGGACATCCTTGGAGAAAGGGCAGGATCTGTTTCAGAGCATGATCAAGGTCATTTATGTGGCTGTGATGGAGCTGTCAGGAAATGACTGTGGTGTGACGTGGGTCACTGGATTGGTTGCGCCACTAATAGTTTGTCTGTGTCATCTGCTCATGGGTGTGTCTATCTCCCCTCTCCATAGAAGCTGTACTGGCAAGGCTGGGCCTAGGTAGCAATTAGGGAGCCTGACTGGTAACTACAACACAAAAGCAACAGAGTATCATGCAGTGAAAATAAAAGCAAAGTCTAGTACACACCGGTTAAAACATACAACACACACACTTAAGACTTAAATATAATTAGTTCCACTGACCAGAGCGTTTTTGCTAATCTGATAAGCATGTATCAAATAAAGATCCACTATCTAACACAGTCACCCTGTGTCAAAAGTAAATATAAAACATGCACAGATAAAACTATTAACATCGTGTCACAGTATCAAACAAGGAGAGAACGCGAGCTGGGCGGTGATGGCAATCACGGCTCTGTGGGTGACCTTACATGCACATACGAAATCATATATACGACCACGTTCTGGTATCCCTCTACACCAGAGTTCCTCAAATCCGGGCCTCGGGGTCCAGAGTGCTGCTGGTTTTCTCTCCTACCAGGAACTCAGTTGCATTCACCTGGCATCCCAGGTCTTAATCAATCCCTGATTAGACAGCTAGAATGGAAACTACCTGGCAGAATAGAAAACCAGCAGTACTCTGGACCCCGAGGCCTGGATTTGAGGACCACTGCTCTACACAGACAAACTATTAGTGATACAACCAATCCAGTGACCCACATCACACCACAGTCATTTACTTACAGTCATGATAGTCATGTGACCTTTATTGCACCCCCCCGTGTGGCAGGAGTCTGTCATTGCCACCTTGCTTTGTGATACTGATCCTCAAGGGTACGCCTACTCTCAAGAGGGCTCTTTAAATGAAAGCCCTCAGAAAGCCTGTGCAGAGACATCTGCCCATCAGGGTATAGACATCAGTATGCAACCCAGTGTTGAAACTCCCTCATTTTCAACAGTGCAAGGGGGACAATTGGAATTATCAATGTAACTGAACCCATCAGGCTGAGGCACACTTTCAGCGAGATTGTGCACAACAAATATCAACCTGTCTCCTTATCTGAAATAAGGAGAGGAGTCCTCCTCCTCCTCTGACAGAGTGGGCCACTATGAGACAGTCTATCTTTATGTCTAGCTCGTCAATCATCTGCATAGGCATTAGACAGCTTTTTACTCAATTTCAGTCCAATGACTGTTTTCCCCACGTCTCCCCATTCCTCATGTGGAGTTAGGGGCTCTCACTTGGCAGGAAAGAGGCTTTTGAGGGAGACAGAGGTCTAAGACCTTGCCCTCTTTCTTTCTGAGGTCACAAGCCTGTCTCATGGAGGTGACAGCAGACCTGATGAGGCAAGGTCAAACTCAAGGTCAAGGTCAAACTCTGAGTCCATAATGTTGTGTTTATCCTTATCAGATAGGCTGGACAGGTTTAGCCATAGTGACCTTTCTCCTGACACAGCGAGGCCTATGGAAGAGCAACACCCCTGGCTGTACAGAGAATGAAATCGCTGGTGACACATTCTCTCCCACACAGCTGGGTAGAGTTCCCTGAGGCCCGCTATTGTCCCATATCCACTAGCAGCTCTGTGTGATATGCGGCCAGGAGACGCCGCAATGTTGTGGTTAGGTTGAAGATGAATGGCTATAGATGGCTTCACTGCAGGGGGTTTGAAGAGCCCAGACTCCTCCATGTCCTGCAGAAGCAGCCTAGAAAACCCTTGACCAGCACCTTGTGTCTGTAAGACTTCTCATTTCCTTTAATTTCCTTCCTTCATTTCCATGCCGGGAAGAAAATGAATACTCCCAACCTTGACCCATAATAATAGTAATGTATATATATATTCTAATAAGTTAATAATAAATAATATGACCTAAGATAAAAAAAAAAATACAGAAAAACATTAAAGAGGTTGCTTAATCTAGTAGTTTTCATAGCCTTTTTGTTTAATTTTTATTTTTTTTTATTTTTCGTATTTGCATTTACTGATGTAATACTTTTGATTAATTAATCAATGATTAATTTTCTTGTCAGGCGGAAGTGCTCAGGTAAATTCAATTTAGAATGCAGGCCGATCGACGCGAAATGTCGTCCAATGGCGGACGTCCGTTGCTGCGTACTGACACGTGATTGGACAGAAAGCTGAGGCGGGGGGGGCGGTTCGATTGAAACAGCGGTCGGTTTAGAAGACAACAGGTTAACAAGTTAGGTTAGCCGGTGGCCATCAGCTCCTCAATCGATAAAGATTGGAAAGCAATCAAGAATCTGCTTTCAATCACTTAAGTGAAGGGACAGCTCGTCGGTTGTTCCAAAATAGTCAACAATTAGGAAAGCCGGTGAAACCTTGGTAACGTTGGCCCGGTTAGGTTAACGTTAGTAACAGTTACTGCATTGGATCCCTCGATTAAGCAGTTAACTCATCTTGATTATGGTGAGATTACAGTGATCAAGTTAGTTTAAAGCCGACAAGAAAAGATCGTTTTGCACCGTGAAATAGCATTATGTACTTATTTGCAAGTGCTATCTATCATATCTCACATTTGGCTTAGCTTGTGTGTTTTTAATCGATGAACGCTGTTTTTTATTTTTCAGAGCGCCTGAGCTCAGGAAAATTGAGCATGGACTTGCCAAGTGTGTTTCAGACACCACTTCATTATAAATAACCTAACCTTAATCATATTAGATGGCTTTTCGGTTTTTACTACATCCACAATCAATATCCTCAAATTGTAATCGTTCGCGTTGCAGTTCTCTTCACAGTCGGATTTGCCAAATTAAAGGGAACAACAAACTGTTGAGGCCCAATTGGAGTTGGGCAAAGCTGTACTCTGTAGAGTACCCTGGAGCTGGCTTTGTTGACGTTTAGATTTATTAGATTGAATTTGTTTTCACTTGTTGATTTTCTTTTTTATAGTGAAGAGGCGCCTGAGTACACATTTTCACATGATTTATATTTCTTGTGAACTAGGATCATCCAGTCGACTTCTAACGAGATACATTTCAATATCAGTTGACAGTTATCAGTTGTTTTTTTTTTTTTTACATTGTAAAAAAATTATAATCCTAGCCTCGAGGACTTCTTTTATACTTGAGGAAAATTAGGAGAGGCCTTGTTAGGTAGCATTTTGGATTATCTATTGCAATATAACTGGGTTGTCTTGTGAATGTAGAAGGAAGATACCATGGCAGTCAGCTCTACTCTTCCAGTTATGTTTTTTTTTACTTTCTCTTTCCCCTACTGCTTATTTAAAGATGAACTTCAATATCAACGACTGGCTTGACAGCCACACCAGTAAAGAAAATGTTCTGCCCTCAAACAAAATGGATCCATCCCGGGCGCCGAGAGCCAAACAAAGGACTGTGCTTGGTGTCTTGACAGAAAATGAGCAGCACAGTCGATCCCTTAGCCAGGTGAGTGAGGAGGGTGCAGTTTTTTCCAGACAGTAAGTTTGTGGGAAATTGGGTCCATCTTATTTTGAGTCATGCTGACTATTTTTTTCTCCAAAGGGAGGTCAGCTCTCCAAACACAGCTCCATCTTGGACAGCTCGCAGACCACCTTTCTTGGCTGCCCCTCCGGCTCTAGCTTCGATGTGTATGTTGATGAGACATGCGAAGTTGTTCTTGCAGCTTCTGGTGAAGTTGCAGCCTCAGAGCCTGATTTGCTGGATGAGGATGCTGCTGCTGCCCTGCAACATAAAGATTTCAGACTCTTCCTGGAACTGAGTACAAGTGAGGCTGGTGTTTGGCCTACACCTAAACTTTTACCATGCAAGGCTTTTTTATTGTAATGCTCTTAGGCTCTTCACCCAACTGCTGATTACGCCTGTGATTTTTCAGGCTCATGCCCTGACACCTCCATGCAGTCCTGTCCAGATGAACCCCTGATGTTAGATGATGTGCTGTGTTTGTCAGAGTATGCAGAGGATATCTACCAACACTTGAGGGAGAGTGAAGTGCGAAATTGATCCAGATATGGCTTTTTTTACTATTTTGCCCATACATTGTCTACATTAAATGCATTGTAGCTATTGGGTGTTGCTCATTAGTTGACTACAAGTGACTCATGGCAACTACTTTTTTTTTTTCAAATGCCAGATGAAGTTCAGGCCAAAGCCAGGCTACATAGGGAAGCATCCAGAGATCACCAATTGCATGAGGATCATCCTGGTGGACTGGCTGGTGGAGATCAGCCAGGAGTACAAGCTTCGTTGTGAAACCCTGTACCTTGCTGTCAACTACCTGGACCGCTTTCTCTCCTGCACATCATCTGTGAAACGGGGCAAGCTGCAGCTAGTTGGCACAGCTGCCATGCTATTGGCTGCGTAAGTTTGCATGCATGCGTGTGTATTTTTCTTAAAGCTTTGATACTATGCCTGTCCAATCCAGGGACTCATTACTTTGTCAAAACCTTATTTGGTTGTGGTAAGAATCCACTTCATGAAGTTGCATCCGTTTTAGGATTGGCAGCAACTTGCAGGGAGTAAGCACAACTGAAAATTCTCATGTTGCCTGATCTGCCACCTTGCAGAAAATATGAGGAGATCTTCCCTCCTGAGCTGGATGAGTTTGTGTACATCACAGACAGCACATACACCAAGAAGCAGCTGGTCTGGATGGAGCATGTTTTCCTAAAGGTGCTGGCCTTTAACATGGCAGTGCCCACCACATACCAGTTCCTTTGCCAGTTCATGACCATCCAGTCTGTCTGCTCCAAGACAGAGAACCTTGCCATGGTGAGTAAAAGTAGCTTTTTCAAGAATAAGCCAGATGAAATTAGCCTTTACACTTGGGGCCACACCTTCTGTGCTGTTTTGCTGTATTGGGATTTGGTGATGTCAGCTTCAAAAGATGCACTGTTATTCTGGAGTTTTTCTTGCTCATTGTGTTTCCTATTTTCAGTATGTGGCAGAGTTGAGCCTGCTGGAAGTGGATGCGTTCCTACAGTACACTCCATCTATGGTGGCAGCTGCAGCCTACTGCCTAGCCAACTACACTCTCAACAACGCTCTATGGGTAAGCTTGACTGGACCCTCATTCTAAGTGATATGGTATGTGGCCATGGCAGCTGATGTGCTCCCCTCTTCCTTGTTTTAGCCAGATTCCTTATATTCCTTCACCGGTTACACCATGGCTGAAATCGTGCCCTGCCTGAATGACCTCCACACACTCTACTTCAGTGCAGAGAGTCGCCCCCAACAGGCCATCAGGGAAAAGTATAAGAGTTCAGAGTAAGTGATGGCATGCAGTTGCTTTACATTGAGGGCCAGCTCACTGACAAGCTCCCTTGAAATCTTGTTTGTATTTCTGCGCCCTAGCAGAACTACTACACTTTTGGAATCGTCCATCTGTGATTTGCAGTTTGTCTGGGTAGTTTATGCATCTAGGACAGAATTTTAAATCTCTAAATTAAAACTTTTTTTTTTTTTTTCTTTAGGT
>OOFE01050927.1:0-10677 GCA_900323365.1 Monocentris japonica | reverse complement strand
AGAGACAGAGAGCGCGCGCGCAAATGGATGGAACTAAACTGTAAGTGGAGAAGCGATTTTCTTAAAATGGCTGCTTGCAGGAAATGTTATTAAGTTGGTTGAAGTAGAACTAATAATCACTCGCACAATTCATTATTTCTCTGCCACTCCACTCATTCAAGCCCGTTCAATCCCGCGTATCCGCCTCACCGCTTCCGACAACGTCTTCACAAGTCGGTTCCGGTTGTTTCCATGGGAACCCGGAGAAACAAACTTTTCTGAAGTTGATGGCAGTTTTTAGAAACATGATTGGAGATACCGACTACAGTAAATACGATTTAGCACGCCTGCAGGCAGAACTTGAACAAGAGAGGGAAATGAAGTAAGTGGATTTTATTTGATTTATTATGTCTTGGCCATGTCTGGAAGCGTTACCTACAGGTGAGGTTAGGCCTAACTTTAATACCTGACTCTTGATTATAGAGAGATGCTTGAAGAGTCGGTTTCTGATCTGAGAAGCACCATGTGTGAACTTCAAGAAAGACTTCATAGTGTTGATGGAGAGGGTGAGTGGCTGAGTGAAATCTTTGTTTGAGGCCTTGATTTAAGTTGTTTATTGCAGACAAAATCTTGTAGATTACGTTAATAAAATAGATAATTTCTCGGTTTACGGCTTCAGTGTTGTTACTAAGCACTGATTTAGTTGGTATCTAGAGATTAGTGACCTATGATCACTATGTTCACCTATGATGTACCTAAATGTACTTTCCTGCCCCACAAATCAAAACTATGAAAACCTGTATGACCACTACTGCAACACACTGAACTGTATGCTGTGCTTAATGTGGATTTTAACTGAATGCAACTGATTGAGTCTGCTCTGTGTATCCCCTGATCTTCCAGGCAATGAGTGGAAGACAAGGTATGAGACACAGATAGAGCTAAATGGACAGTTGGAAAGACAGATCTCAATAGTTCATGAGAAACTGGAAGACTTACGAGGAAACCCCATGGGTAAGATCATAGGCCAATGACAGCTTCTTTTAAACCACAAACTTTAAAAATATTTTAATCCACTAAATTAAATCAGGCTTCACATAAGATTTAATTATTACAGAGTACAACAAGTTTAAGGGCACAAAAAGCATTTTGAACATGTCTTCTAATATCAAAACCACGCACCAAGGCCTCTGATACAGTATGTCCAGTTAAGGGCTTATACTTGGCCACTTTGGCTGGGAAAGCATGAACCATTTAAATGTCAAGTAGGCAACTTGTTTGAAGAGTAATAGGCTCTTCTTTCTGCTCTGGGGGTGTTGGGAACATGCTACTGGGAGGCCCCTCTTAAATGACTTTAATTCCAGCGTCACATGCAAGTATATGTACAGGCATATACAGTATGTAATGGTAACATATCTCTGAAAACTGCAGCAAACAGATTAGCAATACAGTCACATCTAACATCTTAATACAAGCTTTGAATTCATTACAAACTGTGAAAATAACCATTTGAAAAATAAAGGATAATACCTAACTTAAGTCCTTGGTTGACATCAATCCATATCTAGCTGCCATTTGTAGACTTGGCCAAAAGGGCTAATATGGCTTGTTTAATGGTTAATAATACACACACACAGTCACTCTGACCACACACTGAATCTTGGTTGCTTTTCTTTGCAGATCGATTGGCTTCCATCCGATCCTATGATGACATGCCAATCGTAAGTGTTAATGCGTTGATTTTGTATTTTGTTATTTCTTTATCATTTTTTGGGGGTATTTGTGTTATTTAGTGACCCACAGAGTCACATACCAGCAGAGAGCGCTAGAGAGATAGAGCTGGGGAGAAAGGAAGGCAGGAGAGAGAGGATTGTGCTACCAGCTGCAGCTCTCCATTCTCCCATTGATGCAGGCAGAATAAACCAGGCTTTAATCACAGCACAGTAATCACTGGATTATACAAACCATGGGAGAGTAATACACACTAATTACAATGCCTTAACACTCGGGACACACACATACACACACACAAACACAAAACACACTCACACAAAGACTGCATGATACAGTCTAAATATGTGTGTGTGTGTGTGTGCAAGACAGAACTAACATGCTCATTAGTTTATCCAAGGAGTGATTGTGATTTGCAAGATCATGGACTTGGGGGTGTGGGGGTACAGGCTAGGTATGTGAGGAGCATATAGAGAGATTCCTTTTAAATTAGTGCATTGAGTAAATAAAGTAAGCATTTTGTTTTTAAAAGTGAAGCAAGACAAGAGCATGCTGTCTACATTCTTAAGCACATCGCACACTGTGATATCCATTAGTGCATCCAATTCTGCCCAGGAGAGGGACTGAATGTCAAGCAGACCTAGCATACAATAGGATCACAGTAGCTGCTCTGTACTCAGAAATGAACCAAGTGCCTTTGGTCTGATCTGTGCTTGAACTTACATGCTTTGTTGATTATAGCAGTTGGATAATGTATGGGCCTAATCCATTTTCCTAATGCCTTTGATACATTAACTATCCTGTTATTGTTGGATCATAGTAGAAAAAAGTAGATGAATACAGTATAATTCAACTGCAGATTAATTTGTAGATTAGATAACTTATAAAAACATCATGTCATAATGTAATACAGACTTCCAGGCCAAGGACTTCAGGTGTCCAACACTTTCACTAGTCCAGGCCTCATTTATGATATGGACTTCGCTGATTAACTGCAACAATTTGCCACAGGATACACTGAGACAGAGGCTGAAGCTTCTGACCAATGAGACGTCTGACCTACAAAGTCAACTGATGGACTGTCGTTTTAGAATTGAACAAGAAGGAAAGGTGTGTATCTCTGCCGTGCCTGCTGACAGAGCTCAGTTGTAATAACAAGGGCTTTATGTGTAACTGTTGAGTATTATCGAGTGCACTGTTGAGGGTCACCTGGTCTACATTTATTATTTCTCAGACAAGCAGCTCTGCAAAATTCCAGGGAAATAATGTTATTTTGCCCAGATGTGTAAAAACCTTTGTCCTGTACTGTTGTGATTGGACCAGTATGCCCTTGGTTTATCTACTTGGGTCTTTGTTTATTGTTCTGCTCAACATACAGCAAGATATTAGTTGAATGAAGGTTTATCACACAGCATTAGCAGCCAATAATCCATGCTCTAATCTGTTGCTCATTAACACTGAAGACCTCCTGAAACACACCCCATACACACAGGAAGCAAACACATGATAACCACTATACCCACGAGCAGACTGAAGACTATTTACAGATACAACAGTAAAATCTACAGGCAATCACAATTAGATATATTTATTTAAAAACATAAACAGTGAAATATGGTGCTCTCTGTTTCTTTCAAATATCAGGCGTTTCATAAAACCAATGATGAGAGGCGTGCGTATCTTTCAGAAATTGCTAAGGTAAGCATTCCTATCCATCCTTGTGAACACAGTTGTCATAATTACTGAAGTTGAACAGGTGACTCCCTAACATACTGACTACCATGGTCCATATGCCATGAATATGTGCCACAATGAAGAATAGCTATTGTGGCTAAGTGCTACAAAAGGAGAATATTGTGGAGAGAGCAGGCTGGTGTGCTCTCTTGTTCTCTCGTTCAGGCCTAGTTATACTTTCTCATTCATCCTCTACTGCTGTTCTCTCTCTTGTGATATAATAGGTGAATCTCTGCTCAAGTAAAAGTGAGTCAAGGACTTTCCACCTTGTGTTACAGCAATGCTGGGTCACTGCAGTGCTGAAAGTAACACAATTGCAAGGAAACTCTCATGCAACGTTTTGAAGCAAAGGTTTACAATTAAAGTGTCATGCGCCAATTTGGAATTCGACAGCCGCACATATATACAGATCCAAATAAACACAAAGGTTATGTGTCTGCAGTGTAATGAATTGCTCACAAATTCTCTACTGCCACAGCTGTCTTCCACCCTTGAAGCTAACAGAAGGCAGTATTCCACCCAGCCACAAGGGGTGCTAGAGAGCAAACAGAAGAGGCCAGTGAGGTACAGTGCTTGCCACAATAGAGGTTGAATTGAAGTGCCCCTAGTCAGAAATTGTCACTATGATCATAGCAGCAGTCTTCAACTTGCCCACTAGGAGAAACATGTCTAATTCAAGTCAAGGAGGCTCACTCTTTATCCATATTTGTGAGTACAGTTATAGAATCTAAGTTAAAAGTTAAAATGAAATGATACCTGTGTCATATTGTGGCTAAAGGTAATTTGGAAATGTCTGTCTAAATTGATTAATGTAGGTTGAGCGTTAATATGAGTAGACAGAATTTCAACCAAATTCAGTCAGACTTGTTAGCTTTCAGGTTCTCTGTAACTAATAGACAAATGCATGTTGAAATGAATAGCTCACGATTTATAAGTGAATGAATGTTGAATTAAATAATCTCTAAACTGTTACTACTACTATATAAACTATTATTGCTGTGGCATCTGAATTGAGTACTTCATTAAGAAATGTTGTAATGTTAAGAAATGTCAGTTTTGACATCGCTGTGAAGCTTGTAATGAAAAGTAGATCTGTTGCGTCTGTCTGCTAAACATTTCATTATTTCATTTATTCACTCAATTTTCTTTGTTATCTCTTGGTGACTAGAGAGAAACAGAACAACAGGATGTCAGAAACTGATTCTAAGAAAGTAGAAGAGAGAGGAGAGGATGGAGGAGGGCATGTGGGAGGAAGAGGTGGAGGAGGAGGAAGAGGAGGAAAAGGAGGGAGGAGAGAAGAGAGGAAAGCTGTGATGGGAAGCAGATTACCCACTCTTAAGCACTACCTGAAGCACAACTCCTAACCCAAACCGACTGTTTTTGACCGGTTTTAAAGGTGGTAATGTGACTCTCTTCTGAGTGCACTGGAAGGATTGCAGTAGTGTATTGCATATATGTTTCCAGTTCAAGAATATACCTTATCGAACACAGGATAATGATTATGTTATGAGGTGATCAACTAACTACACAGATGTGTAAATTCAACTTTCTGTCTACCTTCACATTTCTCAAGTTGATTGTGACGAAGCAATGCAATTCATCTGTATCTGCTGTTATGTATCTGCCCAAATCAGTCTGGTAATTCCTCCCTTTATGTTTTACATTTGATGACAATTCAAGTGTTGCACTGAAACTCATGGTATATAATCCAACACATGCAATGAATTCTGGCATGGTATGGCGGTTTCTTGTTTCACTGATGCTGCAATATGTATGAATGTATACAAAGCCACAGTGCTAATCCATAATATAATGCCCTATATTTCTCACGCCGCTTGATAGTGTTATACAATTTCTTTCAAAGAGGAGAGCATAAGGAGAAATGTAGAAGGGGGAGGAGATATTAAAGGCTTTCAGTACAGTGAGGTCATCCAATGTGTCAGAAGCCTGCTGAGTATGACATTTCCAGTGTCTGACGTTTTTCCAAAGTACCTCCTACGACTTGCATTACATAAACAGTACTGAATCCATCACTCTCTCTGAATTTAATTCATCTACTTAGTAACTAGTCACCCCATGCCACCCACTGACCGCCTTGATAACAGTGGGTGTAAGAAATCTGTGCCATAGAAAGCACTTAAACCAGTCCTCTATGAGATACAATAGTGAATGTGAGAATTGACAGCAGCTGTATCACTTTATGGTGCAGTGTGGAGGATGGTTTTAGTTCTTGTGTGCCTCAAGATATTGAATTGTAACATAACCTCACAGAAATAAATATGGTCTGACGTGCAAAACTGACATCTTTTTCATCTATTCTCCATCTTTTTTTGTGTGTGTGTGTTTGTATTTTCCAAAATAACTACTGAGTAAGTACACAATTTAGCATTAATCAACAGCTGGGTTGTGACCCGAAATTCAGTCTTTCAGACATTCTAATGGGACCATAGGAAAAGAACAACTTAGATAGGGGAACATGTTTTTACCTAATATACTGGGACATGACTTTAAGACTGGGGTGGTAGGGTGCCATAGTGATTAGGAAAACCATCTTTCAACCAGAAGGTCCAGTTTCAAGCCCCTGTGTCAGCAAGCATCCACCTTCCTGAAGGGTCGTTCAGCAAGACTTTGAATCCCTACCAGCTCCAGGGGCGCCGCTGTAGCTGATCCTGCAAGAGAATTTCCTTATCAGACTCAATCAAAGTATCACACCGTTACATTCAAATGTGGGTCCTAACTTAATAACAGTGGTTTAGTAGATGGTGCAGCACAGTTGGGGTTCCACTCATATTTCTGATGTGGCTGGGTAATTTGGTGTACTAGCCTCAATGTGCTGCGGTGACAGGCTGTTTGGCTTAGATTAATGGCTTCATTTAGAAATAGCCATTTCACAATGCTGTATGAAAGAGTGAACACACTCACAGTGCACTACCCCTCCCCCCCCCACACACTCTTTCTCTCTCACACACACACACAAGCACAGTTTAGTATAATTCACTGCATTCTGCTCCTGAATCACACAGCCACTAAGAAGTCCTGTGCTGACAGGTGAGGCACCAGTGACAAATCCCACCAGCATCAGTCAAAACACCATGTATCACGCTGTTGCTGCCGGCCCATGTTAATTCACTCAGCTCCTCTTGCTGTTCTACTCACAATAAGCATGAAGCACACAATGCAGTGTATGTGCATGTATTTTTGCATGTGTGTGTGTGTGTGTGTGTAAGTCATTCTTTTGCATGTGTTGGTTTATGCATGCATGCATATGAGTAGATATGAGTTAGATTCTACCATAAAACATCTTTCAGAAGTGACAGAGTGGAGGACTTTCATGTTCGCTTCCATGCTCACACATCATAGTGGATTGTGAGGAAGTTATTTTAGAGTAATGCAAAGATGGAAGTGATTACCATAGAAATAGAATCAATGTCTTGTAGCATCTGTCGACAGTTTGAGTGGGTGGGTTTGAAATTTTGCTGCTGGGCTGTCAAATTAAGGCCAATGTGATTTTTGGATTATCCTCGACATGACTCATCAGTCCATCTCTTCACATGTTTGCATGACTTTTCCGCATTTACCCCAACTGGCCTTAAATGGTTCTATAAGGGAATGTGCAATCATCAAACAATTGGTCCAATCCTCATGAAACTTGGTAGTCTACATATCTAGGGTGCAGGTAAGAAACCATATCTACAAAGGCATTTTTAATAAAGTGCTACTAATGCCAAAAACTTAATAATCTTCTTCTCAATCTAGTCCATTGAATTTCAGGAAATTGACGACTCATGCTCCAGGACTAAATATAATCAAAATCTTTTTTTTGATTGGTGAATGAACCCTCAAACTTAGTGTGCAGACCAAGGACCTCATTTTCAGCTTTTTTATATCACAGATAATTTGGACACTATGATCCTAGCAATTTACAAGGGGTCACGGCTTAGCACACAATTGGTTTAAACCCACTAATAGCTTACACAGTCGTTATGAATCTCAACTGGATTCCAGCTAACATTTCAAATCAGCCATAGCTAACTGTATCGGTCAGTAGATTTTTTGATGAGAGCATGTGGGTGTACCAATTACATAATGGCGTATAGCTCAAAAATGATGATCTTTATGAAACATTGTATTCATTTCATTACTTCTGTCTGGAGTGAGCATACCAAATGCAGCACAAATCTGACCACATTTGGCCAATCAGGTTACTCAGTAGTAATACTAATGTCAACATGGATGCATATCAACTGTTATACAGTATATGAGTTGTAGGGGGTTCCAAGACCATTTATTTTACCCAATGCCATCCGGTGTTATGCTCATGGACAGCTCAACACCATGTTTGCTTCAACCTCTGAAATATTGCGTGCAGATTTATTTTTTGATAATAATGCTACAACTATTTTTCATTTTAATATTTCCTACTGCTGTCGTATATCAGAGTTAGATTCTAGTTTCTTGGGTACCAGGGAATGGAGGTGAAATTAAAGCCCGGCTTGTGAGTCCTTGACAGTCTTCTGCCCTTGTCCTCCATCTTTCTTGAGTTGGTCTGAAGACACTCTCTCCCCACACCCTGTTGCTGCTGGCTTAATTTAGACAGGAGCACCTTGTCATCCCACACTTTGTGACGCACATCGGGTCCCTGCGTGTGTCTCCCCAAAATAGACAATCTGTGAGGGTCTGATGAAGGGGAAACGTTTCTCTTTCTGTCACGGTCACATGCATGTTCACACAAGCAGTCATTAAAGATAAAAATACATATATAAATAATAATAATATATTTCATTTGTACTGCACTTTTCATTAAAAGAAAATCAAAGTGCTAACAGAGAAAAAACTATTAACTATTAATAAGATGCATAAAACAAACACACAATTAAATACAGTTTAAGAAGAAGAAGGCCTTGTTAAAAAGGTAGGTTTTTAGGCCTGATTTAAAAGCACCCAGGTGCTGTGGTGCCCTCAGGTGGTCAGGGAGGGAGTTCCAGAGGCGGGGTGCAGCCGAGCAGAAGGCCCGGTCCCCCATGGTGTGGCGCTTGGTCCTGGTGGCATGGAGGAGCAAGCTGTTGCTTGACCGTAGGTTACAGTTGGAGTTATGGAGGGTGAGCAGTTCCTTGAGGTAGGGTGGAGCATTGCCATGGATGCATTGATAGATCAGGAGAAGGGTTTTGAATTCAGTCCTGAAGGCGGCAGGGAGCCAGTGCAGTGAGTGAAGGATGGGTGTGATGTGCTGGTGTTTCCGCACTCTCATCAGGATCCTGGCTGCACTAGTTTCTCTGCATCTGTCAGGTTTAGAATGAGGCGGAGTTTGGAGATGTTCTTGAGATGATAGTAAGAGGTTTTGCAAAGGTGTTTGATGTGGTCATCAAACATCAGGTGAGGGTCGAACCTAACGCCCAGGTTGGAAATGTCGGTTATGGGGGAAGACTGGACCTGGTGTGGGGAGCCAACCAAGAGAGCCTTGGTTTTGGAGCTGTTTAACTGGAGGAAGTTGTCCTTCATCCAGGCCCTTATCTCCGGATGGTGCTGTGGAGGCGCTCGAGGAGGATGTCGTGGTCGACAGTGTCAAATGCGGCACGTGCAGGTCAAGGAGGATCAGGACAGAGGGGGAGCCTGCATCAGTCACCATCAGTGGGTCGTTTGTGACCCTGAGCAGAGCTGTTCCTGTGCTGTGGGCGCAACGGAAACCTGACTGAAACTTGTTGTTGTAGGTTGTTGCTCTTTAAATGGTCCTGAAGCTGAACAGCAACCGTTTTTTCCAGCAGGGAAAGGAAGGGGAGGTTGGAGATGGGCTTGTAGTTGGCCAGAACGTCTGGGTCCAGGGTGGGCTTCTTGAGAAGGGGGCTGATGACAGCAGTTTTGAGAGCAGGTGGAACACTACCAACCTGGAGGGAGTGGTTGACAACTTGGGTGATCAGGGGACTGAGTGCTGGGATGCACAATTTTACCAGAGCTGTTGGTAAAGGGTCTAAAGCACAGGTGGAGGGTTTCATCTTGCTGATGGTGTCCTCAACTTCTCTCAGTGTGACAGCAGAGAAGCAGTGGAGAGGTTGGTAAGTAACATACCTGGGATCAATGGGAGGGGGCAGCAAACTATTTGACCATTTCAATTTTGGGTACATTCATGCATAGTCACAGTTTGACTAGATGGAATTTTTTTTTTTACAAATAAAGTCTTGACCCATTGTAACTCAAAACAGGTGTATGTTATACCAGTGATCAAATGTAGAGAAATAGACTCAGAACTTTTACATGTAAACTCATGCTTAGCTGTCACACACTTTCAGCCCTTGTACACCTCAAATAATACCTTCAATCTATTAAATCACAATGTAAGCAAAGTCAGTGGTAGGGTAACAGTGTTTCAACAGACTGGGGCATCAACTTTCACTATAATTGTTTCATTGGCACAGATAAATGCTGGTTAACACACACACACATGCAGTTCATCAGGGAGTGGTGATAGAGAGGAATTGGATGGTCTCTGGAGGACAGGATGTAGGTCAATGGGCTCTCTATCTCTTCCATCGCTCTTAGAGTCCATTTCCTGCCATCAGCTTGCTCATGTCATACACAAACAAACTTCAGAGGTTATAGGAAGAAACAAGTTCATAAAGAGACAGCAGCAACCTTTCTGGCTCTCTTCCCTCAGTGCTTTGTGGAGTAACTCAGTAGGCAGAATATACAGTATACAGCCATCATTAGAGGTTGGATTCCATTTGAACCTCCATACTAGAAATAAAGAAATTGGTTGGGATAAAATCATTTATCACTTAGCAAACAGATCATACGCTGGGCTATATGCTTTGAATCTAATAGTGTAGGTTGAGCAGCCTTTAGACCACCAGTGTAAACAATGGAGTAAGAGCATTACATAACACTCTCACATGAAAATATTCTTGTTGGTGAAACATAAAGCTGTATTCGGTCTCAAGGTTTTAAACTGCAATTTACTCAAATGTGATCACCCCTTACAAAAAGAGCTATAGTGATCCTATGATAAATGAATATAGTATACTACATAAATATTACAGAGAAACTATAGATTTGATCATATATATGATAATTCCGTGTATAGATTATATGTATATGATATATAGACTATTCTAGAAGGATTACATTGATTTTTCTTTTTCTGTTCAATGAATTCACCGCAGCACATAATTTAATGCATTTTGGTTAAATCGTGGCTTGTAGGCATAGTCCTTATTAAATAACGATCACGATAAAAACGAC
>OOFE01050926.1:11908-28071 GCA_900323365.1 Monocentris japonica | reverse complement strand
GTGGGAAGGGTCCTATTTTTTGGCCAAAATATATTTTTTATATATATATATATATATATATTTTCCTGTGTGTGTACAGACTTTGGAAACAAATTTCCTCTAAGGAGGACAATAAATAATCTGTCTACCTATCTCTATTGTAATAGCACACAATAGCCCGCTTCCAGCATGCAGCGCGGTTGAATGTGCAGCGGGTGAATGGAGTAGGGTGTCTCTGCAGACCGGAGACTTTGAAAGGGCAGAGTAACTGTCAATCATTTCTTAATTTGGCCAATCAGAGGCTTACAATCCTCTGTCAATCAAAAACGAATTTCACCAATATGCTGCCTGAACCAGTTGTCAATCAGTTTTTAATTCGGCTAGAATTAAAGAATTCAAGAAGGGTCCAACTGCAGTCCTCCCTCCTGAGGCCCCTAGTTCCAAACCTGGAAGTTTTCAGAGGTAAGTTGCGGCTAATCTATTTTAAATTAAGTTTTGTAACATGTTCACATCAATATTAACATTAACGAATAATATAGATACTAGCCAGAGAACATTATAGCGAATATAACGTTATCTACAAAATGTCATTTTAATGTTAGTTTCGAAATATCGTGTAAAAAAGTGTTAGTCTCAAGCTAACGTTAGCTAACGTTAGATACCTAACGTCATGTAATAACCGCCAAAGTTAATAACTAGGTAACTATTATTAATACAAAGCCATCATATTCATGTGGTGTTCAACTTAGACCGAATGTTGAAAAACTATCGCTAATGTAAAGTTAGCTAATGTTAGCTTCTGTCCATTATAAAATAGTCTACTAGCTAACAGTTAAACAAACCAAGCGCATGTGACGTTAACACGAATGGACGTTTCATTAGATTAACGTTAGCTGGACAACAGGTCTCGATCTCATTGGGTCTGTGTAATAAGTTGGTATTTTTATTTATTGATTTATTGAATATGTCACAAACCATGCACAACCCCAAATTATCTCACCCCCTCAATGAGTTTGGTTGTAACTTAGCCTATATAAAGTATAGTGGCCTATTTATGTTCTAAAGACTGCTGTCTGTAATGATGGTTTGTTGTTTTAATTTTAGATGCATCCAACAATAATAACAGATGCCTCATCAAATCCGACTGCAATTACAGACAGTGATTTATTTCATTGTCCCTTTTGCAGTCGGGCTGAGGCCCGTGCAAATGCTCATATTTTGGGTCACCGGAAACATGTGGTCATTCATGCAGGTATGTAAATGAATGATTTTTTGTCGTCTTTGTTATTGAAAAGTTCACATTATTGAAGCTTAGTTGTAGACCTAGATTTAAAATGTTGGCGTGACTGTGCCAATGTGGACATCTGTATTTACTTTCCTGTTTGTCATGGTTTTGTCTTGTTTTGTTATAAGTTATTCTGTTCCTTGTTTTCCTTCTCTCCCTAGTGTATGTAGTCTTGTGTTCTCCCAGTCTTGGTCTCTCTCTCTCTCCCTCTTAATGTTTTAAAATCTGAAACATATGTGTTCCGTCATGTGTTCTAGGGAAACGAGTGTACAGATGCAATTTGGGTTGCAAGGCATCAACCCATTACCATTGCTTCAAATGTTGAGTAACTGTAAACCAATAAGCAGCATTTATTTTACACATCAGAAGATGTACCAACACAGGACCCCCAGCACCATCCCCAACACTACTACCTGGACCTCCTGCTCCACCTCCAGCAGCACCACTCCCTGCACCACCTCCTGCAGCACCACTCCCTGCACCACCTCCAGCAGCACCACCTCCAGCAGCACCACTCCTCCAGCAGCACCACTGGGAGGTGGTGCAGTATCTACAATACTATTTGTCCACTGACTCACTGTTTTCTTTCCTTTTTTGACAGTGAATTGGAACTGTTTGGCCTTAATCTCCAACAACATTTGAGTGAGGTGGCAATGGAAAGGCTTACTATTTATAAAGAAAAAATGGAAAGCGTCCTCAAATCTGAGGATTTTCTAAACAGACTGTAAATGCAATAAATTCTTTGACACACTCTCTATTTAAGTTCTTTTACATTTCTTCTACTTTTATTCCTCCAAGGAGTGGAGGAGGGCAGAAGAGGGGTAGCTATTATAAAAACTAAAAATAGATAAATATAAATATTCATTATTCAGGTGAACCAGTTAGCTATTACAACAAAAAAATGTTTTAGCTCTTGTCAAAGGATCAAAGTATCAACAGACAGCAACGTTTTTAATCAACATTTTAAACAGCCACACCAATTGCAAACCCAAGGCTAACGTTATTTTACAATAACAATCTTACGAATATTTATTGTAAGCCTGCTGTATCATCACAACCTCTTCGGTTGAATCAAATGAAGCATAAAGCAATAATGTCTGCAAAGCAATGGAAATCCCTGTAGTATAGGCCTAAACCATACAAAACAAATGGATGGAGCAGTTGTTTGTGTACCTCCCCCCTTATAATACTGTGAAGTGCTGATTGACAACTGGTTCACGCGGCGTATTAGTGAAATTCGTTTTTGATTGACAGAGGATTGTAAGCCTCTGATTGGCCAAATTAAAAAAATGATTTACATTTACCACGCCCATTCCCCGCCCTCTAAGGTCTCCGGTCTGAAGAGACACATACTTGGAATGAATGTGTAGTTTTGTGGAAAGAAAAAATGGAAAAATGGTATATAATCGGTGGAAGCAAGACACCACAAGATGTGTCGGCTAAAAACGCACGGCAGAGAAAGAATCGAAAGAGAAAAAAAGCCAAAAGTAGGAAATATGACGAAAAGTATTAATAGTAATAGCTTCACTCAGACATGCCATGGAGAATATCCACGTCCACAGTGCATGTGTGTGTGTCGTGTGGAAGCCTGACTGAGTGCATGAATTCGATAGAAGATCGGGAGGATCGAGTCGGACTGGGGAGCGGAGAGAGCGAGCGGGACCAGCAGCGGCAACCGTCCGTGAGGACCGGGTCGAATTATTCTTCTATGGTGTAAATAAAGCGGCCTGTTGGCCCGTTAACTCTACCCTCTTGCCTTGTTTCTGTCTGTCGCGGCCCCGGTTGTAGCGAGCTGGCTATAGATGGCTATGCCGTTTTGTATATGTTAAGCGCTACGGAGGGGGGGGCGCGAAATATTTTAACCCTCAAAAGGGGGTCGCACTTGTAAAAAGCTTAAGAACCCCTGGTCTAAGGGTTACAGAAAAGCAACAGTAGTGGGGTAAAAACAGTTATATCCAAGACACCCAGACAGATTTATTAAATGTTGGCAGGTCCTGAGTAGAGAGGGTCTGACTGGACGTTGTTACTAGATAGATAGATAGATAGATAGATAGACTTTATTGTCATTCAAAACTTCAAAACATACTGGGAGGTAGAGAGGACAGGATTACTAGTATTTATAGCAGTCTCATATAAAAATATTAGAAGAACAGGGACCTCTGATGAATGTGGAGTTGGACACAATGACAAATCATAGGGATTATATTGTGACAAACACGTTTATGAATTAAATCATAACAATATCTCAACTCCAACTCCAGGCTCCTGTTCCTCCAGAGTAGGAGTGTACCTGGATCACAGGGCAGGTATTCTGTCTTTCTACAGTGTCTCTGAAACCTCCACAGAGTCCAGACCATCTTCACCAAGCCCCTCCATCCTGGATTTTGGCTTCTATTGTCTGATGGAGCTGCTGTTGAGTTGTGCGAGCTCAAGTAGATCGAGGTTATTAAAGCAGTAATCTGCAAGATACTATTTTATGAATATTTTTTTAGTTAGTCTCCATCTTTGTCTCTCAGCCTCGTTGCTGTTGTGTTTCTTACTGCTCTTCCCAGAGATCACCTGTCAATCAAACAGATGGAGTTTGAGTTTCTGTAGCTGGCGCTCTTTTCTTTGTCTGTTCAGCCATGGTGGCTATTACTGCACATGCAAAACACATCACTTCCTGTCTGCCAGAGGATTTTCTCAAATGTAAAAGCTATCATGAACTGGCTATAGATTGAATCACTGTTGTATTATATCAGTTGGAGATGGAGCACGTAGCAACATAGACATTTACTTATATGTAAATTAAAAATAAATATTATTTCTTAAACTGTTGTGTGATATATATAGTTGTTATCTTCTTCTCATATTTATATTGTTGCTGTAATATTGTCATTCCATAGCCTTGTGCTATTTTTATTTCACTGCACAGGCCTTGATGGCTCCAGGATTGGAAGTCTTCCCTTTACTAGAACTGAATAGTTGTTATTAATATGTTGATTTTTAACTTTGGTCAGAAAAGTGCACTACAAATGGAATTCTTCTTCTTCTCATTGTAGTTCCTAGGGAGAGCATTCATTTGTTCTCCACAGTGTTGACATGCTACTTTAAATGAATGATTGTGAGGAGAAAGTGAATATTTAGATGGAAAATTTGAACAAGAGTCTTTTACCAGGTTTTATTGATTGGATGTGTGAACAAACTGAATGTTTCCAAGAATGAATAAAGTTTTTCCAAGAATGAATAGAGTATTTCTTCTGTATTGATTCTTTTCACTGAAACAGCTTAGTCATGGAAGAATCAGCTTGCAACTTCCAAGTTTTTATTAGTATATGAGTAGAAATCTTTAATAAAATGTAGTGTGAATATCACTGAGGTTAGTTTCTAAACCAAGGTCCTTGCCTCCATATTTGTTCCTGCTTGTAATACTCACCACACATACATTCTGATTCATTCAGTTTGACTTGCCTTGAACTGTCCCCTCACATGTGAAACATAAATAGAACGCCTGCCTCTTTACTTAAAGAGACCATTTGCAGTAAAATAAAATGATCAATAATACACACGCACTCACACACACTGCCTGCATTGTTGTGTCAGATAGATAGGTAGTATTGGTATATTGATGTTGAGTCAAGGCCAGGTTAATGCTAGGTTGATGGCAGGCATCAGATGGCAAGGGTAAAGGGGAGATGTGAGGTGGTGGCATAGAGGGGGTGGTTTCAGAATGCTGGAATACACCGTTGAGCCTTCTTGAGGTGTCGTGGGCCCAACTCAACGAAACATCAGTGATGGAAGGTGCCCACTTGATAACCCCAATGACATACCACGTACTGCTGTTGGCTACGGTAGGTAACTGGCGAATGCTGCCATCTGACAAATTACTCTAGTTTTATGACAGTGTGGCCTGATGTCTGCTATGGTGTTCATTTGGTGGTGGTTGTATCGTTTGTATTTTATCTGAAGTGGGCTTCTACAAGTGTTTGCCTTGGATTATGGCTCAATTTGTAAAACTGCCCAATATACATAGGCTTATGTATTTTTAATGTCTATTTGCCGGATGTGGACACATTTTTCTGATATTATTCTACTAATTTGTGGTTTTGCAATACATTTCACAATGGTAGTAATGCTGTTGAACCTTAAAAGCAGTGTTTAAGGATTGGCATCGGCTTATTTTGAGTCCTGGTATTGGGCTGGTTTTTGGGCTTGCTTTATTGGCCATTGGGCTGGTCTTGTCGCAACGACCTGGCAACCCTGCCCCGGTTGACTGTGTTGACTTGGGTGGGACTGAGCTTTGGTCAGGAGACAGAGAGAACCGGAAGAAGCACCAGAAGCACCCAATTACCCTTACCCTTCATCTCTCTCTGTTTCAGTATTTGCTGGTAGATGAGCCATTGGACCGAGGCCAAATACACCACACAACTGGCTGTGCATGCCTGAAAAGCACCGGTGGCACGTGCTTAAAGTTGTGAGCAATTTTCGTTGTGAGCAATTTAAAAAAAAATTTATCAGACACTGATTAGTTATCAGGGTGGTGACATGACCCAGGACTGGGTCAGTGCCTGCCTCTTGCATCCCCTGGTATTGGGCATGTATTAACCTGGGTTCAAAGTATTTGAGATTACACATGTTCACAACATACAGGGAACCTGAGAGCCATTTGTGGCCACATGGCAAGTGGGGATATTGATTATGAAGTGGCACAAACTGACAAGGGTCTCAATTCCTCTGGCTACTATAATAATTGAGAGAGATGAGCTAAGGACCATAGATTCCAAAACCATTCAATCCAGACTCCATCCTTATTAATGACCATCTCTCACAGGACCAGAAAGCAGAGGAAGCTGCATTTCTACAGCGGCTTGCTGATGCGTCTTCACCTTGATGCACTGACGTCATATACCACTGTGTTAAAACTTCCCCAGAGCCCAGAGATGCGTTTTACAGCCAATCCTCCCCAAGGGTGGCTGAACCTATGATAAGAAGTAATTTGAATGGCCTTTGTGGGGAAATTGGGCATATCTTTCAGGTATTTTTTTTTTTAACTTGATCATCAACAATATTGATAAACTGTCAATGTTTTGTTCTCCCCTCCTTTGTTTCAGCAATTTTAATATTGTTGCCATTACATCCACTCATAGTTGCCTGCCTTCAAATAACCCAATTATCATCTATTGAAATTTCTTGAAATTGAAAATTACTACCTTTAAAAATTCAAACAAAATATTATAAATCGTATTCCTAGATTGTTTGTTCAATATAGTCTCAAAATTTACCATCTTCATGACTAATTTTTGTAACTGAGAATATTTCATTTTTCCATATGCACTTAGTCATTAGGATGTCCCCATCTCTCATTCATCCAATGCATTCACTACAATGCATTTCAAAATTAAGTATGTGGAATATTTATTATTTATACACATATTTTTACGAAAGAAAAACAATGTTTAACAGGATTTTTGATCGTGTTTAATACAAGATCAAAAATCTGCCACTCTTGACCACCCCCTTGTCACCTCAACCTTTAGCTGTGACTGATATTACTGACAACTATACTACAACCTGAGACATCTTAGAATTTCAGAAAATTACTTGGACAACTGACTGGACAATTCAGTCCAGTCCTAACCTTATGTAGGCAACCCAGCGTTTTCTAACTACCAATCTATTATCAAGTGTAGCGTTACCATTAACAAAATATGAAAGTGGTAATAATTCAAATAAGAACAAAATAACCATAATATATGTAGTTATTTTGGAACTTTTGGAACAAAAGTGAAACTGCCCAATCTGCCAGAGATTTTCGTTGGACAAGATAGTTTCTTTCGAATGCAGACATGGTGAAGTGGTTTCGTTTTTTGTTCGACCAAACATTAGAATGGGCAAGATGCGTGATCTATGCAACTTTGACCGTGGTATGATTGTTGGTGCCAGACGTGGTGGTTCCAGCATCTCAGAAACAGCTGCCCTCCTGGGATTTTCACGCACTACAATCTCTAGAGTTTACAGAGAATGGTGCAATAAACAAAAAACATCCAGTGAGCCAAAAACACCTTGTTAATGAAAGAGGTCAGAGGAGAATGGGCAGACTCGTTCAAGCTAACTGAAAGGCCACAAATGCTCAAATAACAGCTCTTTACAACAGTGGTGTGCAGAAGGGCACCTTGATGAATCCATGCTGTGAAGAATTCAGGCTGTTCTGGAGGCAAAAGAGGGTCCTACCTGGTACTAGATAGGTGTACCTAATAAAGTGGCTGGTGAGTGTGTGTATACATATATATATAGACACCGATCAGCCATAACATTAAAACCACCTGCCTAATATTGTGTATGTCCCCCTCGTGCCACCAAATAAACTCTGACCCGTCGAGGCATGGACTCCACAAGACCTCTGAAGGTGTCCTGTGGTATCTGGCACCAAGACGTTAGCAACAGATCGTTTAAGTCCTGTAAGTTGTGAAGTGGGCCTCCATGGATCAGACTTGTTTTTCCAGCACATCCCACAGATACTTGATCGGATTGAGATCTGGGGACTTTGGAGGCTAAGTCAATACCTTGAACTCTTTGTCATGTTCCTCAAACCATTCCTGAACAATATTTGCAGTGTGGCAGGGCACATTATCCTGTTGAAAGAGGCCACTGCCATCAGGGAATACCGTTGCCGTGAAGGGGTGTACTTGGTCTGCAACAATGTTTTGGTAGGTGGTACGTGTCAAAGTAACATCCACATCAAATCAAATCAAATTTATTTGTATAGCCCTTAATCACTGTTACAGTCTCTAAGGGCTTCATAGTGCCCAACATGTGAAACAATAAATGATTAGTACATGACATCCCCCAGCCTTGGACCCTTGGAGGAAAAACTCCCAAAAAAAAACCTTTTTGGGAAAAATTGGAAGAAACCTCAGGAGGGACTACTCAGAGAGGGATCCCCCTCCCAGGACGATGAATGCCAGGACCCAAGGTTTCCCAGCAGAACATTGCCCAGAGCATCACACTGCTTCTGCCGGCTTGCCTTTTTCCCATAGTGCATCCTGGTGCCACCTCTTCCCCAGGTAAACAACGCACATGCACCCAGCCGTCCACATGATGTAAAAGAAAACGTGATTCATCAGATCAGGCCACCTTCTTCCATTGCTCCATGGTCCAGTTCTGACACTCACGTGCCCATTGTAGGCGCTTGTGACGGCTGAGCGGTGTATATGTATGTGTATTTAAAAGAGAGCTGTACTGACAACATTTTGATAATATGGTTCAGTTGAATACATACATTATCCTCTGTTGTCCCTTTGGTATCCTTTGACATAAAGCATCACAAACTGGCCAGGTCGGTAAAGATGAACATGCTGTGTGCCGTTCGCTCTCGTCACCTTAACATGATCGCCTGGTATTGAAGTTCAAATAGTGTAAAAGTGTGTAAAAGTTGCTCTGTGCAGCTTTAAACTCATGAGTAGCATTTAGTCAGTGATTAGGCTAACCCCAGCTGTAAAACCAATCTGTATATTTTTATACAGTCAAAACAAAATCATCCAATCACTGATCATTTATTAGTTTAAAGACCAGCCACACAGTATGATGAATGAATCTTCCATATCAGCATTTGACTTTGTTACTTTTTCTCCATGTAATCAAACTATCATTTGATAATCAAACAATTTGAAGAAAATTTTTGATTAAGATGAATCTAAGGCTTTACATTTCACTGAAGCTGTTCAGTATTTGCAAGTGGATTGTATTAGTGAGTATAAGTCACACATTAGGATCAGGCTTGTGGCTTATTACAGCGGTCGGTGGTGCAGCAGTTTTGGTGGACGATGGGAATAATTGTCTTGTTGCATTCACTTTCTGTAGCACATCTTAGCACTTCGCCATCTAGGAATAGCAAAACATACACACACAAACATAGGAGTCAAAGTGTGTTCAGAATAATCAAAGGACAGGGGTTAACTGGAGTTAAATCTATGATGCTTGTTAATAAAGAACAATGTCTAATTTTTGCTAATAGAGCTGAAACGTTGGGTTCTGGAAGTACATTTTCAATTAATTGTCCCCATAGGGTATTTGATTATGAATAATGTTTTAACAATCTAATGTAGACTTACCATGAGCTATCAGACTGTGAGACAACTATATATGTTCACGAAGAAGCCATCAGTCAATCTGATTTCAACTTTGTTGTTAAGAAATCGTGTTTTGTTCCCAAGCGCCTTGTGAAATACTATCCACAAGCTTTAACGAGTCCCCCCCAGTACATATATTTGTTTTATCTAATTGTACCTTTGCATCTTTTAGTCCTTGCCTTTTAAAAAAAGAAAAAAATGTTATATAATAATAATAATAATAATAATAATAATAATAATAATAAAAACTGATCAAATTTACTCAATCATCTCTCCATTCTTAGCTACATTACAGTAAATGACTAACATATTCTTCCTCATTTGAAAACATTTAATTTCTTTAATTTACATATTGCTTTTTTTTTTTTTTATTATTAATAATAAAAATATTATTAATATTTTTTAATATTAAAGATTGCAATATAATTTACACCATCAAACATTGTTATGGTGTCACTTCCATGCAATACTAGATTATTTATCAGCATCAGAATTACATCTTTAAAGCCCCCAAATTTTGTGTGTTGTCAGTCAGCATGATGGTATGAAACATTATCATAGGTACTGTTGCCAATTAACATTGTATGTTAAATTCTAGTCTTGAAAAATCGGTGTTACAGTAGTGACATACCGGGGGACAGTTATTTTTAAGACTGGAAAGCTGAAAAAACATTTGTGCAGGAATTTTTTAGTCCTTACTAAACTTAGTTTAGTACTAAATGTATTAATTTCCCCACATTGTCTTAAAAATATATTAAGATAATACAAAAATCTTAAAAATCTGATAAATTTTTGATATTTATGATGTGGGGAGTGTAATTTGAAGCTTGTTTAAACAACCACCCATGAATGGCAGTAAAAGTGAGTGAGAGTAGCTGTAATGTGATGACAAAATATCCAACAGTGTAATTTTAGTTACAAAGCTAAAACAAAAAATATGAGTTTTGTGAAAAAGTATTTGCTCACATGCCGGAGTAGTCATTGTAATCCTGGCACAATGGGTGAAAATTGAGCCGCACACCACTTCTTCTATGTCTGATTCCCGGCAGTTCGGCTTGTCTTGATCAATGCTTGTACAATTATAACAGGTCAACGCCTGGACAGCTGAAATGAAAGAAACTGTTAATTCTGAAGTCCACAATGATGTAATGTTTGAGGGTTTTAAATAGCACATATATAACAGGCTCATGGCTTGACTCATGACACTAATGCAGTGCACTGCCAGGGCATTTTTATCCCCATTCAAGCACTGGACTAGGGGACTATTATTTTGGAAAACCACTAAATCCTCTCCCAAATGAGTGTGAAACATTAATGTGTAATGAAGCTGTGAATGTGATGATGAATACATGTGTAATGAAGCTATATATATATATGCACACAATACCGTGCAAATGTCCTAGGCACATGTAAGAAAATTCTGTAAAGCGAAGATGCTTTCAGAAAACAAAAAAAGACATCTAAGACCAAATTTCGATAAAAACTCTAGGGTGCCTAAGACCTTTGCACAATACTGTATATATATATGTATGTGTGTGATCAATTTTCAGAATTACAATAAATTTAAAATGGACAGTTCTCAAAAGAATCAAAATACTTCATAAAACATGCAAAAAAGATGAGACAGATAAAGATGGAGTTACTTACATGTATAACACACAACGGCTAAAAGTACCGTCACAACAAATGTTGAGGAAGACATTTTTTTTTTCTGTAAAATGAAAAAATTATTCAAATTAAGTTTCTGGTCAGACAACTAAAACACAAAATTCAAAAGTTCATGTGACTCTGGCTGAGACTGTAAGGATAGATGGAAATATGGGCCGTCCTGGTGGCTCAGTACCACATGCCACATAACAGTGGGTTCGAATCCAGCCTGTGACCTATGTTGCATGTCATCTCACCTGATCTTTCTTGTCTCTCTCTACTGATTGTCAAATAAAGCCAAAAAAAGTAATCTTAAAAAGAAAATGTGATATTCCTAAATACAATGTATTTTATTTAATATAAGATGTACCACATCAAATAAGTTATTAAGAAGCCATATCTTGGTAGAAGTAAGCACCTCACCTCTCTGGCTGCATCAGTGTGAATTCAGAATGCACTTTGTTTCTCTTTTATGTGACATCCGATGCTCTCTCATTGTCTAGATTGAGGACAACAAGTGATCTCACAAGTATTACATTTCTGTTTTGGTCAATTATTTCTGAACTTATCCTTTTGTTTAATCTGTTTTTGCATGTTATTTTTTTTAAAACTATTCAAAATTTATAAGAAAATAAATAAATCAATAAATTGTAATGTACAGATTGTTCAATAGTTCACTGTGATCTTCTAACAGACATGTTTAAGTGAGTTGATAAGACCACTTGGTTTAAATTAAAAAGTTACTTACACTAAAGATATTTAGTGTTATGTTATTGTTGTATCCATTTGTTTAAATGTAATTGATTAACTGGCAAACAATACATGAATTTGCCAAGTTTGGGAAGTTGTGCTCTTTAAAATGAAAACAACTTGCAATGACCAATTTCCTTTTTTTTAAATAGAGCTGTTTGTTTGGAATGAGTAAGAAAAAGTTAATTTAACTGAGGATTCTCAGTGAACTGCAGCAACATTCTGGAATTCTCCTGGGGAGTAGAGGGTTAAAACCTGCTCTATTATAAGTTAGTTTGCAAATCAGAGACAAAGTGCATTCTGATTTTACACCAATGCAGCCAAAGGGGTAAGGTACTTATTTCTAACAAAATGTCAGTTTTATAATATAGCTGGAAGGTTGACTTTTTTTCCCAAAAAAAATAACAAAAAGGTGGTACTGCAATGACCTGGGAGAATGTGTTTGTTAAAGTTTTAGCATTGTGGCTATCATAGACTTGGGTTTTTGGGGCTCTATCTGCAAGTCCTATGTTCAATGCAGAGTGTGTAAATGTTACAATGTGTTTAAGCCCCAGAGGATAGTGCTTGCTCAACTATATATTTGAACTTGTGCCAAGTTTTGATCAATCCGATAGACCAAAGATAGCATCCAAAAATTGACTACCTTTTATTGGGCAGGAGAAAATGGGACAAAAAGGATATCCTATATGACATAATACAATATATATATTCAATATATTCTATATATATTCTATCCTGAACACCTTGAGAGATGGGAAATGTTCTCCTAATTAAAAGCTAAAAGTGTATCCTTTGTGAAATGAGGTCAAGCCCCTTAAATCTCTACTTACTATGAGGTTACATGAAAAGTCAACAAGTAAATGATCTCATTCCTGAATACTGCTGTGGTACTATTCTGTGCAGTGAGAAATTGAAGATAACTACCTTCCGACAGAGATTTTCTGTCGGAAGGTACTACTAATCAACTTACAGGCAGAATTTGATATGTACTTTGGACATTTATAATTAAGTAAAGAAAGGACTTGTAGTTTCTTTTGAGTGTAATCCTTTTGATGTTGCAACACCCTTATGCCTGGATGTGTTGTCTGAGGAAGCTGAACAAAGGAACAAAAATGAATTTGATCTGAGGAAAACTGAAATTCTAGTTAAAAGTTAAATTTAATAATAATCACATGTAATTTCAAGCCACTGAATTCAAATTCAAATTGTGCATTATGATTTTTCTTTTTTTTAATTCAAACGTTCAATATGAGCATGACAAATTTAAAATGATGCAATTCAAATATAGTCTCTGCTGGCACTAATACCTTTCCATGCAAAACAGCTCATGCTCAAGGCAACATTCAATGTAAATAAACATTGTGCACGCATTCATTTTAAGAGCTCTCTACATTTTAAATCCTGATATGGATCTTGACTGATGCTGTAAAAGAATAAATGACTGAAAATGCAAAATGAAAATGTTAACTCAACAAATATGTTGGCATCTTCGATTCAGTTTAATTTAATTGAATTCATTTGAACACAACACATGTAGATTGTTTGCGACCCAAAAAGACCCATAATGTGAACTAAGAAAAATGTATGCCACATTTTAGAAAAATGTATGCTATGTTTCTAAACATATGTCATGTTTTATTAAAGATGCAGTTAGTAAGTTGCATCCAGGGTAGGTTTGTTTAGCATACAGCAATCTACTGCTGACATACCTAGTTGTTGGCCCAAGTCATATTCTGGCTAAATATGCGTAAAATTGAATATCTCTCTTCTCCGATCAAAACAGTGATCAAGAAATATGATGACACAATGATACATGCATTATAAAAAAGCCTAGCTTAACTAACATATCTTTGAACGACATACCTACACGCTGTAGCTAGCGGGGCCTGTACAATCAAAGCAGTTCTTTGACAGGCTTTTTACAATGGGTTCATGGTAACATCTTCAAGAAATTTAATGCTTAAAATTCTGAATATTGATGACGGAGCCCCTGAAGTGACATGCGACAAAAAAATTCCGGTAGTTTATCATACTGTGTAGAGATGACAATAGATAAGTTGGTTACACTGAACGGCATCTAAAGCAAAGTTTGCAGTCTTTTGAAGCCTTGATTGGGTGATTGGCATGATTTGTTTCTAATAGTGATGTCCGATTCGCGAACAAACTGTTCAAAATAACCGACTCATTTCAGTGAGTGAGTTGAATCGAATCGCACATGCAACTGAATCAATTCAGCAGCGGTTAAAGCAGTGCCACAGACAACATCTCTCTTTAGGAACTATCAGGTGCTGCTGAATCAATTGAACCGATGAGCCGAAGAATCAACTGAGCCAGTCAGTTACTGGAATGTATATTTCAACTAGTAACAAAGTTTTAACAACTAGTCACAGTCAAATAATAGAGGTGCGGAAGCTACAGATCCCAAATAAATTACTGATATGTACTGACAAATTAAAGATATCAATAATTGTGTAAGAACTAGTAGGAATTTAATTTTAACTAGTAAGAATGTTAACACAACTAGTTGACATGGTTTTATAGATGTTACAGTCAATGTGGGAAATTGGGCCAGCAAATATATACATTCCCCAAGGTAACTCCGGTAAATGGAAGCTGAACCTGAATTAAGAAAGCTTAGGAAAACTGATAGAAATAAAAGTTAAATTTAACAATAATCACATTCAAGTCCCTGTATTTAATTTCAAATTGTGCATTACAAATTCAGTTTCTGAATTCATTTATTCAACAAATTCCTTTTTTGTATTCAATAGTTCAATATGAGCATGACAAATTTATGCAATTTAAATACAATCTCTGCTTGCACTAATCTATAGTCTTATTCTGGAAGTGTACACCTGCTCATCTACTCATCAGAATGTTCACATTTTATCTAAATAATTTATCAAATTGATTCAAACCATTCATGGGAATGAAAATTTCCTTGAACAATAGTTTATTTTTTTCTTGTGAACTATTTCAGTATCCCAGAGGTATTCATATTCTTTGACAACCCAGACATGTTCTTTGAAAACTGTTATCTGATCACACGCCTGTAAGGTTGTTCTGTAGCTGACACACAATTGTTTTTGGGTGTGGTAACGGTAACACGAGGAAACGCCTTACACAAAGTTAGACAGAGTGCCTTAACAGTACACTTGAGTTTCTAGTTGTTATTGGCAAGAACAAGACCCCAAAACAGTTAATCTCTTACTGTTTGGTGTTCACATATTGCAACCAATCATTTTTGTTGCCTTCTGTTGCCCTTCAAGCTTATTTATTCAGAATCTTGTTTGGTGATTTATTTACAGGGAGGAGGTTCTGATGTTTCTAAAAATGCACTTTTTTGGAGTGTTGTTTTTCGATAAAAAATGTCCTTTTTTTCTTATTTTTTAAACCCCCCATTGTTCCCCCTTTCACACATTATATATATACTTTTTCTTAAACTGTTAAAATCTCAACTTCAATCTATGATTAGTTAAGAATCAGTTTTGATAGCTAAAGTTTTACAGGTAAGACGTCAAGTTGATGAGGTTCTTAGCAGTGCCAAGAATGCTGTATTATTATGACAGTATTGCTATTAGATGGTATTAGTATTATTTCTGTTCTGCTGAGTGGGTGTTAATGGAGCTGGTTGATTAATATGATTGTTTTGTTGTGTTCACTTCACATCACTTACTTAACAGTAACTTTGTTAAGAAGTTATATTTTAGGTTATGTTATAACTGACCAAGACTCAATCACAAGTCAGGGTTGCTGTATCAGTTCAGTCATCCTTGTTGTTTTAATGGCTGCCATGAACGAAGGAGGTTACAAGTTTTACGAACACTGATTTGTTATTCTCTCGCTTTTGATCATAAACCAAATGGATCCCGAAAGACAGAGAGTTTTAGGCTATTTAGGTCCTATGTCAACAACAAAGTGAATTACTGGTACTACACACATGCAAAACATGAATTTCACACTGTAGATTGCTCCAAGATTAGCTAATCACAGCTCATTGTCATTTATATTCACTGATAAAAATTGCTACTGCGTAGTCTAATTATTGTGTCATGAACCTTGCTTGATGCAAACTAGATCTTGATTGGTTTTCATGTAATGGCATCAGATTGGCTGAGCGGGTCCCTTACCCAGAATCTTACCAATGGTGCAGTGACATCACATCACATTTCAAGTTCTTTCATCCCACAGAACACCATGCTACAGCATACAGTTCACTAAATTTTTATGGACAATTTTACATATCAGAATCAGAATTAGAATCAGCTTTATTCACCAAGTATGTGTACACATACAAGGAATTTGACTCCAGTTTCTCCATTGCTCTCAAGTACTTACATAGAATAGACATACAGCAAAAACAAGGACAACAAAGGACAACAAAGCTGAACAAG
>OOFE01050926.1:0-11888 GCA_900323365.1 Monocentris japonica | reverse complement strand
GAACAAGCTAGACATAAACATAAACATTTAACTGCTATGTACAGATGTTAAATATATATAAAAAACTTTGAAAATTGTGAACAATAGTGCAATGATGCAGAGTGCAAAGATGCTGAAATAAATGTGGGACGATTATGTATAAGTTACTTATATACATGAGGTAGATGGATATGACCGGATATGAATGTATACAGTATCTACAGTATATACAGTGTGCTTAGAATGTATCGACCAAGATGATATATTAAAAAAACTGTGTTAAAAACTACAATACAACTACAATATAATTAAGAATAAATAGTTACAGTGGATGTTTGATGTTACAGGGTTATTGCACATGGATTGTATCTGACATATGACTTAACTGAGCACAATACAACAAAATACAAGGTTATGGCAATAAATAACATGAAAATGTTAATATTGAAATGAAAATTACTATATTTTGCTGCACAACCAGATACTATACAGTTCTCTATCAGTGCTAGTGCACTGTTGTTCTATAAATCATAAATATTGGAACTGAATAAACAGGTATGTACACCTTTCTATCAGTGCAAGGGTATTGTTGGTTTAAAAACAAGGATTATAATAATGAAAAAACAGGTCCTTCACACTTTTTCAATCGGTGATCAGGGCTTACACGTCTTTAAATAAGAGGTACAATTTTCAATTAAAAACCTTTACTGTACATCTTTCTATGAGTTCCTTGGGTCTTGCAGGTATACAAACAACCGATATTTTGGAACTAAACAAACAGGTAATGTAATGTTCAATTGTCACTTAGTTGGGGGTCCAAATAATGCACATTAATGTTCTTCATGCAATTAATTAACTATGACACTAAATAACTATTCATTAGTAGCGATTAAATAATTTGTGAATTGTTGTTTTAACTATTTGCAACTACTCCCCTGTGAAATGATCAACACCTTATTTATTATGTTATTATGTTATTTTATTGTTATGTTAATTATTGTAAAATAATTAGTAACCATACATCCAAAATCAAATTCACCTCCTCACATTTATCTGTAGGTCTTTCATAATTCAACCAGTAAAGGGTTAAGGGTCAAAACAAGTGTAAATAATAACTGTTGCTAGCAAGAGTTCAAGAACAAAAACCTTGGTCAAATAGCAAGATAGTCTCCCTTGTATGGAAGCAATAGCATAGTGTATCAGATTAGAAATAGATATTATTTATTGTTATATGACCACACGAGAGACAAAGGTTTTTTGAGGCCACTGATGTTAAAGTTTCAAATTTCAGTGGTGACCAAATTTCCCGACATTGTCCCACATGGTATGTAATCCTATCCAGGAAGTCTGCTCACATTTCCTATTGTTTGTGCTTCCCAATGGAGAGACACATTTATAGTGCAGATAAATACAAATATTGAAAAGCAATGAGGTGAATGAATTGGAACCTTTATGCCTATTACTATTAATGTTGAGATATATGTTTATGTTAATCCCCTATGAGCCCATGGTCAGCCTGAGATCCTTGGCTAGTGCTCTTTTGGTCATTCCACAGTACAAGCAGTAGACAGTGTGTTCCCATCAGTAATGTTTGGAGCAGTTTGTTTGAACTCTGGTGTGTTTCCTCTTTTATTTTGGTTCATTTGGCCAGGTGACAATGGCATTTGAATTCAGGTAGCACCAAATAACTGCACCAAGAAGCCTGAAAGTGTAGGTTCTTCTTCAAAGAGAACTACAGTTTGCAGTTTGTTAGGAGTGAGAATGTAATCCCAACCAATGACAGGAAACAACCCCAAAATGAAAGGGTTTATGGGTATAAGGAGACTGATGTTGACAGCAGTTCCTCATGCTTGGAAAGCCTAGCATAACAAAATGAAGCAAGGGCAAACCACAATCTGGACTGATGCTCATATTCATCTATTTCTTCATGTGTTCTTAACTGGTATGAAGGGAAATTAAAGCAAAAACCACAGACAAGTCCACCACGCTTAGCTAAAGTTACAGGCACTGGAATTGGATTTGTTTTGACTCCCCCCGTCACCAAACATGGTGGGATGACAGGTTACCAAAACTCAGACACACTTGATTAAGTTGCTCCAATAATCACAGTTTTAAGAAATCGCCGTTATGGTACATGCTACTGATACACGCTAATTTAAACAAGCTTCAACTCTATGTACCTGTTAAACTTCCCGGTTCTCAAAACAGAGATGTTGGTTATTGGACCATCTGACTGAGAATACTACTCTACATTTTGATAACTGCATGATGTCCCAGAGTCCCACTATCAAAAATCTCAACATTATATTCAATCCTACCCTAAAGTCTGCATTAAAAATCTTCAGCTTGTACAAAACGCTGCTGCCAGAATCCTGACCAAAACAAGAACATTTTACCATATAATGCCTATCCTGTCCTAATTACATTGGCTCCTAATTCATGCCAGATGTGACTTTAAGGTGCTTCTACTAACATATAATAAGTGGGTAAGTAAGTAAAGCTTTATTTATATAGCACCTTTTTAAATAAAGGTCACAAAGTGCTTCACAAAATGCATAAATACACCAAAACAAAAGTGACAACCTTGAGAGAAACGTACAGTAAGAATTATAAAAACTGAAGGCTAGCATCTGTTATCGTGATATGAAATGGATAAGTTGCTTTTTATATCCAGGGGAAGGTTGTTCCAAAGTTTAGGGGCAGCAGCAGCAAATGCACGATCACCCTTAGTTTTAAGACAAACATGAGGGATGGATAAAAAATTCTGATTTGATGACCTGAGTGGCCTCACAGAATTGACATAGACACAGTAAGTCAGCAATATAGTCAGTGCCTTTTAAGTGATTAAAAGGAGTTTAAAATTTATTCTAAAATTCACTGGGAGCCAGTGAAGAGAAGCCAGTATGGGGATAATGTACGACCTACGTTTAGTTCAAAGACGAGCAGCAGCATTTTGGACCAATTGCAGTCAATTGCAGAAACAAAACTGAATTAACCTTTTGATGTGCTGCTCAAAATTTAACTGAGGGTCAAAAAGGACACCCAAGTTCTTACAGCTTGATTTGACATTTGACATTCCAGGCCCTACAACAAGTATTTCCATTTTATTCTGATTTAACTAGAAGAGGTTTTGGGACATCCAGTTAGTGATGGCTGCAAGGCAGTCACTTAAGATGGCTAGGGAACTTAACTTGTTTCTTTTCATGGACAGATATAGTTGTGTGGTGTCAGCGTAACAGTGAAAACAAATGTTAAAATGCCACATTATATGACCCAGGGGTAACATTTACAAGGATAATAAAATTGGACCGAGAATGGACCCCTGAGGCACCCCACATGAGATTACAGAGTAGGAAGACATATATTCACCAATAGACACAGATAATTTTCTATTTGATAAATAGGATATGAACCACTTTAAAGCAGTTCCTGATATGCCCACCCATTTCTCAAGCCTATCCAAAAGAATATCATGATCAGTAGTGTTAAACGGTGCACTAAGATGGAGTAGCACTAAAATGGAGCATTCACCAGAGTCGGCATGCATTAAAATGTCGTTAGTAACTCTGAGAAGAGCGGTTTATATATTTATATATATATATAAACCGCCCTTTTCTTAAAGTATATACACCGATCAGCCACAACATTAAAACCACTGACAGGTGAAGTGAATAACATCGATTATCTTATTACAATGGCACCTGTCAAGGGGTGGGATATATTGGGAAGCAAGTGAACAGTCAGTTCTTGAAGTTGATGTGTTGGAAGCAGGAAAAATGGGCAAGCGTAAGGATCTGAGCGACTTTGACAAGGGCCAAATTGTGATGGCTAGACGACTGGGTCAGAGCATCTCCAAAACAGCAGGTCTTGTGGGGTGTTCCTGGTATGCAGTGGTTAGTACCTACCAAAAGTGGTCCAAGGAAGGACAACCGGTGAACCAGCGACAGGGTCATGGGCCAGTGGTCAATGGTTTTAATGTTATGGCTGATGGTGTATATGAGCAACTGAAAGAGCAGCTGTAATGTCTGATGCCACCTGCTGACAGTTTCTGGTAACGAAGCCATACATGGGCATGCAATTCCAGGGTATCTGCTTGAAAAGTCTAAAAAAAGTCTTAAAGTTAACTTTTAAGTATCAATAGATCTTAAATCCAGTTAGAGGTCTTATTTTTCCCCATGCAATGACAGGATTCTTTGTCCTGCATGTCCACTCTTAGATGAATCCAGAGCAGGGTTAGTAGTACAATCTGCATCCTATCTGTTTTACTAAACACAGTTGGACTTCATGTCCCTTAACAATTAATTTCCTGGTGTCCTTTTTCTTCTACTGTCTATTTATAGTTTCAGTTTTCAGTTTCAGAACTTTCATTAGCTATGTTCAATTGGAAATTGTTCAATTTTGCCAGCTTTGCTTTTTTATTTTGGGATTCTAAATTGGGCTTAAATTGAATTCTAGGTAACATCAAAGAGGTCTTTAAAAAGTTTACAAATGTGGCTGAAATCTGCAGATGCCCTGAATTCACAGCCCACCTCAGGCTGGTTCTCAGTTTCTGACCTTTAAGCACCACAGGAAGCCACTCCTGTGTTCACTTTTGCTGTAATGTTAAACCACATTCCTTTACTACTGAGTATATTTGATGAGGTGAAACGCCTTTTACAATGTACACACATCTAGACACATTTTGCACATTGTGTATATAAGCTGTAAATTAATTTGTTCTCATTTGTATAGCTTATTGCTTGATTTTTTTTTTTTTTATTATAATTTCTCTATTTCATACTATATTATCATACCCCTTGTCTCAGTATATTCTACTGCAGTTATTTTGCAGACACTCTAAATGTTGTAATTAATAGTTTTCATTCATACATCTCTCCATAATATGTTCTTGACACCTTGGAATTGTCGGTCGCATTATGTTTAATACCCCCCATTTGCCTTATTCTTATTTAAATTCTATTTTTCCTTGCTGTATCCTATTACTATTTGCAGTTGTGACAACCCAGTTTCCCTACAGGGATCATTAAAGTTTCATCTTGTAGTGTCATCTTGTACTATATAGTGTCCCTGCTAACCTCTCCTCTATCTCTGTCCTCCTCTCACAGTGGAGAATGGAGAGCACTGCGATTTTACAATCCTGCGGAATATGCTCATTAGGTAAGCGCGCGCACACACACACACACACACACATACACACCACACACACCACACACACCACACACACTCCAGTGCACAGTGGTCATGCTGCACTGAGTGTCTGTCTGCCTAATGCCTCAGATGGCACTGTGGCAAACTAATGCCAGGTTTCTGTAGCGTTTTCCCATTGATCCACAGGGGTGGAATGAGCACTAAAATATCCCACGCAAGTAGGATACTTACTTTGTAAAAATATACCTACATCCTTATATACTATATAGTTACTCATTTAAATGTGCTTAGAGTAAAAGCTACTGAGTGTTTTTACGTATGATCTTTCCCATACAGTGCAAAAACAAGAGGACAGAGTTCAAATCTTTTAATTGAGGAAAGAACTTTAGAAGTAAAGTTCATAAACAAAGTAAAGCAATCGACAACAATTTATCAACATGCTAGGCAGGTTATGCACTCTGCTTTGGAGAGCATGAATTTCTCATCCCACAACTGCCTAATCAATTTCCCTTATTGTTTTCTTTCCAGAAACTATGTTGAGTGTTTCAAAAATGAAATTATTTTTCATGTAATTATTTGATCTGTGTTTAAACAAAAAACAACTAGCTAGCAAGGCTAGCGCACTAGCTAGATAACAATCAGGCTAATACAAGCCAATAATACTGTAACTGGATGGATAAGTAAGCTATCATGAGTCAATTTGATCATTTAATGTTACAATTAACATTGCCTCCATATTGCAGGTTTGATGCAGATGTAATTTGTAGTTGATTCTTATGCAATGCTTATGTTAAATACGTACTCAAAAGTAAAAGTACACAAAAAAGCTACTCAATTCCAGTACTGAGAAAAGATGTAATTTGCTTCTTCCATGTCATTTTCCAGAACTCATATGCAAGATCTGAAGGACGTCACAAACAACGTTCATTATGAAAACTACCGTAGCAGGAAATTGGCTGCGGTCACTTACAACGGAGTTGACAACAACAAGAACAAGGGGCAGCTAACCAAGTGAGTTCCTCAGCACGATATACGCAGGATTGTTGTGTTCATTTTTATGAAATGCCCAGAGTTGGCACAGTGAATTGTTTATTCATAGTAAATGGAAGGTCAGTAGATTGGGCTGCTGATATCAGGGGCCTTTGATCAGACCCATCCTGGCAGTGACAGCTCATTCAGACGCCTTACCTTTTAACTGTGGAGGAAACTGGAGTTCAGAGGTCAAAGTCTGTACCACAAAGATCTGACCTTCAACCTACTGGCCCATACACCCGCCACTAACCTCCACTAACTGGCCACCAGTATTAATCCCGTCTAATCTGGAGTTGAACTCCTAACACACTCCTAATCCACAGGCTGCAGCCGTCAGTAATCACCAGCAAACCCTCACCAGCTAATCAGTTGCTCTCTAATGTAATGCATGGGGTTAACGCAGCATGCTAAGTGACTTTGTGTTTGTTTGTTTTTTAGAGTTGAGACAGTTGATGGCATGTAAGTGTTATTTTGGTTCTTCATTAACCTCTTCTGAGGTGCTTTTTTTTTTTTTTTTTTCCTCTCTCCAACCTATTTCACTTTTCCCTTCCTCATAGGATTATGTTCCTGCAGCTCCCTTTGTTTGTTTTTATAACATTTTGTAAAATGATCCAAAATTTAGTAGTCCTATTAGGTCACAGAAGGTATCAGTTTATCCTTGTTAGTAATAATATTAGAAACTGTATATCTTATATACTGTCCTTTTGAGTTTTGCAAGCCCTGTTTGCAATATATGTCATCAATGCCATTCTCTAAAGCTTATTGGCAGTCGGTTACATACAGTTGGCTTGGCTATAGAAGCTTTGCAATTGTGTCACAAACCTCCAATTAACCACACCTGGCGCCATCATGGAGGCCCATTAGAGAATTGGTTGTGTGCAACAACCAGGAAAAAGAGAGGTACCTGAAAAAGATTGTTATGGTGTAGGTCAATTTGTTAACTTTGTAAGTGATAGTAAATAGTGTGATCAGGTAGATTTGTGTCCAAATGTAGTCTCGAATCTAAAACACTCTGAGTTGGAGCTTGAGAAGTGTCAGCTCAGTTAACCTGAACAAACTGTTAGCTAGCTAACTAGTTCATGTTAACACTACTAGCCACTACTAACACTAGCTTCTACTAGATACGTTAGCTAGTGTGCTAATCAGATGTGTTAACAACAAGACAGTCATGGTTAGCTCGCTAACAAGCTGACATTATCTCAACACAAAATAAGACAGATTTATTAGTGATGAAATGATCAGTTCCTGGTCGACAAATTAACCATGTCTATTCAATTCTTTTGAGACAAGTTGTATGTTTAGAAACACAGTCAGCTGTTCACAGACACTGTAGGCCAAGAGCTGAAGACCTCCATTATGGCCGCCAGGGGGTGTGTTACATCAGCTGAAAGCCCTCTATTGCAGGAAGGCCAGTGATCCTCTGGCTCTAGCTTGCTGGGCCTTTTACATCCAGTCTTTCGTCTTCCCTGATCCTGCTCTTTCTCCTTCTCACCACTCTACAGCCAGCGAGACCTCTGAATGGGGGCGGGGGGGGAATCACATCTCTGCTTGACACTAGCAGGGAATGTCCACCTTGGGCTCTTGTCTAAATGGGATGATCTGGGATTTCAGAGATGTCTCACCATCTACATAATTGACACCATGTACTGTCTCTATAAACATCTCGGTGTGTGTCACCAGGAGTCCTCTGGCCCAGATGGAGGAGGAGCGAAGAGAGCACGTTACTAAGATGAGGAAGATGGAGATGGAGATGGAGCAAGTGTTTGAAATGAAGGTTAAGGAGAAGATCCAGAAACTCAAAGACTCTGAGGTTGAGGTGCGGAAAATAGAACTAGGAAACTAACAATCTGTCTCAAATGAATGTAAATGTATTAGGGTTTGATCGATTATACCATGCCAATATTGGCCTTTTATTAAAAATTGGATATCGGCCAGTCAGTGTCGTCCACCTCTGATATGGATATTAATTATCTATTTATTGTAGAATTGATCAATAATACACTGGTTATCTATGGGAAGCAGTTAACTTGAATTGATTAAATGGCATCAGATTCCACACAAGTATGCACAATGATGATGATTGTTATTTTAGTGTCCCATGGTCTAAATGCTGTGTCAGAGGCTTTTGCACCCTGACAAGAATAAGAATTCTGGGGGAAACACTGAAAACGTTTGGAAATGTTTGGCACATCACATGTAAAGATTGAATATCAGCACAAAATATTAGCAGCTTCAGTCCAAAAATATTGGTGTTGTCCCTCAAAAACCCATATTGTTTGAACCCGATCTGCCAGAGCATCATTCTTCGATTTGATGTAAGAAACAGCTAGTGGGGGTGTCTTGAAGGTTTATGTCGTATGTTGATTACGTGGCTAACCTCTGACTGATCCTCTCCGTCCTCGCAGCTCCAGCGGCGTCATGAGCAGATGAAAAAGAACCTGGAGGCCCAACACAAGGAGCTGGAGGAGAAGCGTCGCCACCATGAGGAGGAGAAGGCCAACTGGGAGGCCCAGCAGAGGCTGCTGGAGCAGCAGAAACTAGATGCCTCCAGGTAAACAAATGCCATCACATCGTCTCATATGACACCACAGTGTATTATAGAACAGAGTGGTGCTTTTTTGACCTAATTTATTAAGAAAGGAGCAGTCCAAGGTTTGCAAGATTGTAACCTGAATGATCTCAAGATGTCGCAGTTTACTTCTTGAGTCCGAAATCAAGGCCTTGGAGGAAATCTTGACTACAGCAGCTGGTTGAAGGCAGCTTCCTCCTTGATTATACACAATATAGATAGTTGTGGAAAATAGACACGCAAAAGTTTGATTTTGTTGTTGGGTTTGTTAAGTAATTTATGACTTTTATCTATCTATCTACAGAAAATGAGTTTTGAAAGCTAAGAAGCCTGTGGCACCCTTAGCACACAAAGACATATTTCAAAATAAGAGTGATGTGCCATACAAGGCTATTTATTGGGTTTGCTAGGTTTGTTTGGTCATCAGAACCTGTTTTTGACCAGCTCAGGATTTTCTCCCAGGCTTTGAATGGGTTGCATCTGGACTCAAGATGCAGGTAAATCCAAATGAAATACAGCGACATCTTGAGGCCATTCTGGTTGGCCGGATCGCTGCCATTTGAAACAAGGCAAACAGACGCTGATGGATGCTGATTGACTGCTCTTCAACAATTCTCTTTATCATCTTTTACAGGACCTTGGAAAAGAACAAAAAGAAGAAGATATTTTAATAGTTTCGGAGGACCGCCGCCATGTTACAATGTACTAGTTGCCAACCTGCCAGCCTGGATCGTCGGCCCGCCTGTCGATCAACAACATCCGCCGTTTGACCAGATTACCGTGTGATTAAGTGAAAGCCAGAGGGGAATCGTCTGGACTCTGAGTAAAGCCAAGCTCTCCTCTTGCCCCGGAAATCCTCTCACTACTTTTCATTCCCTTTCCTATCCCCTCTTTTCCTCCCTCCTCTATGACTGTTTTCTCTAAATCGATTCCCACGATGGACACGTCGAGGCGGTCGTACAGTCGCATTTTTCGGCCCGCTGTTCACATGCACCAGCATATTCACACAGAAAAACACAGAGATGGCGTTTTCAGAGGTTTTCAGAGTTCAGTCGTTTCCGCTTTTCCTCCTTGGCAACGCCGGATGCTGCACTGCCACGTCCTTTTAATGCCAAATGACCCAGCGAAGGAGTAGGCCTTTCACTTGCTGCACACCGGCAGACCGCATAAGGCTGAAGCTCACCTCAGGCATTTTGTTTTTATACCTTTTCAGTTATTTAGGTATCATATTTGTTGTTTTTCTCCCAAGATGTTATGCTCTTCCACCTCTTGTAATTTAAATTATATAGCCATGGACCGCAGTGTTTAACTACAATTCATGTAACGTTTTCTTACCTTTTTGCGCATTTCTTTTTCTATATATCGGCCCTGCTATACAATTGCGTTCATTTTGTGTCAAGTATTATCTTAGCTAGTGTTTCCCATCCGTGCTCTTGGAGGCCAACCACATATTCCTGACTTCACTCCCGCTGAGTGTAATACTAACGAGAAGAAACTCTTGAGAGATGCTCATGAAAATACTTTTGAACCAGCACAGATTTATTTGACATTCAGATTCCATTTAAGGAAGCCTTCCTTTTTTCTTTTTTTTTGATTTTGAACGGTTTCACATGACAGAAATAAACAGCATATACAGTTAGGTCCCAGGGGGGCAGGATGTGGAAAACCTGTGTTAGATGTTGGTGGGAAGGGAAGCTGGACCCGAGGCGCTGCAGTCGATCAGCAGTCAGCTCTACTGGGACAGACTCCCGTCAGTCCACCAAAGCCAGGGCTTCCCTCCCATTGCATTTGGCTCCGTTTGTGTACTGCATATGTATTTTGTAATGTCTTTGATTTTGTTTTATTGTACAAAGTCACATAATAAAATTGTGATGGGGGGAAAAAAGATGGGTGATCTTGCTGAAATTTCTTGAAAAATATGAGAGGGAAGGAATGGAAGCGCTTCAGGTTTCTTCTCTTCTCAGAGGCCAGAAATTGTACCGGAGAGAAATAAGGGAAATATTATCCATAAATATGTTCTCAAGGTATTAAAAAAAAATCCAAATCCAGACATTTGTAGGTTTGAAAGTTAAAAACCAAGCAATGACATTTGAAAACCAATAGAACAAAGAGCATTTTCATTCAGACCTTGGTGAGCTTTACTACCAGCAGAGGGCAGCACTAAATTGCCTCCTGTTGACACATTCTAAGGACTTTTCATGCAATTGATCAACCTTATCACTGTGTCACTGTGGCCATTTGAGCTCTGCACCTGGCCAAGCTCTGTCTCGTCTTGATACACTTAAAACCCGAGTTGTGCTGAGTAAAGGAATAAGCACAGATTCACCATCAGCTTCAGTCCGTGCGGTATACGCGTTGCCATATCTCGCCTTTCACCCTATTGGCAAGATCTGCCTCTCTCAACCTTTTACACACTGTTCCCCTGTCAGCACATCTCAGATTAGAGGACTTTATCAGGAACGTGGTACAACTCAACTGGAGAAGCCCTGAAAATGAAAGCTGATGACACTGAGCATTTTAGCTGGTTGATCTTTCACGGTTTCCTGTTCCCCTTGATGCTTTTCTCAGGAATTGAAGGGGAGGGGGTTTGTTTGTATTTTCTCAAGGGTTCAACAAATGGGGGGGCATTGAAGGCCAATACCGATATTTTATGCCGATATTCAGCATCTTCAAACGCGACCATCATGCCCAAAATGAGTTATAAAGTGAAAGATGTAGGGCCAGTTTATATAAGAGTTGCTGCACCTGGGAGATCATAAACAGGACTAGGGTTTTTAAAGACCGCTACCAGTACCAATGCCATTTGATTGGAGCTGCTGATAGCTGATGCTCAATTTCTTTCTTTTTCTTGCCCAAGGAAAGACCATCAGGAGACACTGAAATGCTCCACTGAAACCAAGGATAATGATACAATATATCCGTACATGCTTGTGTGGAATCCGATCAGAATGTCGTATTAGTTCAGGTGAAGGTCTTTCCATAGTCAACCAGTATTGATCAATTCTACAAATAAACACATCACAGGTGGACAACACTGTCTGGCTGTTATCCGATGTTCAATAACAAGCCAATGCCGGCCTAATATATCGGCAAACTGATATCTGTCTAGCTCTAAGTTTCTCTCTCCCTGCAGCTTTTTCAAACAAAGCAGGGCCCTTTG
>OOFE01050920.1:11426-61325 GCA_900323365.1 Monocentris japonica | reverse complement strand
CCTCCGTCTGTATTTGTTATAAAAAGAGTTTGAAATAACATCGGTGTAAGACTCGGTGTAAGACTCCTTGCAATTTCACTGGGAGAGACACCAGAAAGCCGCAATGCAGTTTGCTGTGCCAAATCATCTGATCACAGTGCTTAATTGAATACTGATGTGGAAGTCAGTCAGCGAGAGATAGCGAAGCAGGTTTCAGAAGTAATTAAACTATACAACTGAGCCAATATGAAGAATTTGCTCTTACCCATTTATCCTCTGTGTAGGAAGCCTACCTGCTTCAAGTGTTGCTTATTGATGTGCTATTTTTTGTGGTCAGAGGTACATTTGTGTTAAACCTTCTTGGAATACAAATCCACGTCAATGGGGTTGATAGTGAGCTGGGATTAAGGAGGTAGACTTTGTGACAAAGTGATGAGCGGTGCACCTGTCGCTTAATCACCTTCAAGTAACTCGCAGTAGCTCATGCGTAGGTTACCATTTACAGTTTGAATGAAGTCTTCCGAAATCTCAATATTGGGGAAGGACTTTCTAACAGCTCACTGGGATGTTAAATTCCTTTGTATTGTGCCTCTCTCTGTACTTAATGGTTGTGATTACGCCTCTAGCTGGGGTCTTTCTCCTGTAGCAAGAAAGGTTACGGCATAAAGTTCATACTCTTGACTTCAAAGAGCTGAGATGATTATTCTGATTTAATATTAGTAGTTTCCCTGTCTCCATATTTTATAACCTACCGAGAGGGAAATGAGTCTGTTACTAGCTTGCAAATTGTCTGCAAACACTTCAACGCAGCCTCGAGAGAAAATAGCATTTGAAGACGTAATAGAAAATGAAGGCGCCAATGCATCGTTTCACTGTGGCTGCACTTGTGTTGTTTTGCAAGTTGGACGCATTGGGAAAATCTCACTTTTGGGGTTCAACTTAGTGTCAGCCACTGACTTCTAGATATCTAAGTCCATTGTTGATTTTTCTTGGTTGCGATGCTTGGACAATGGTTTATTACTCCTTAATAGTCACTAGTCACTACTAGTTAATAGTCACACATGCTGTAATTCACCACAAATGAATAAGTGATGATTCAGGCCATTTGTACTAGTGACTATTTCATTTAGTTACTAGTCAAATATGTTGTTGTTTTCTTCCTTTGGTGTGACTGCACTTCATTGACCATAACACCATTAATGTCAAAACATGAAAAGTACAGTGGTTTAAAACCAATGAGAACTGTAATTACAATAATGCGGTCTGCCAGTTGTTTTGATTATTTCAGTTTGTGGAGTGATACATTTATAACGTTGCAGTGCATGAGTGCTTCCTACCAATATAGCAGTGGGTATGAATGAAGAGAATCATTTAGTACAATAGAAAATCACTTAGAATCATTCAGAATATGCTTTACAGAATTAAAATCAGAGGCACTTTATTAGACGATAAATGTAGAGGAATTTGTCAGGTGACATTGGTGCAGAGACATGTTGTCAACTTACATTTTAACAGTAAATACTGGCACACATGATAAAAGGACAACAGGACCTCACACACAGTGCAATAGGTCAGTGCGAGCCAGATGTGCATTGAACACTTTATCATTATGCACATGGAGGCAGCACGGTGCACAGTTTGGTTGCAGCTGTAGAAGCGGAGGGGAAGTCTCTGTCAGTGTGAAATATGTGTGGTCTCAGGTACAATGAATATTTTTAGACAGAACATCAAATTTTTTTGTTCTTCGATTTTTATTCCTCTGATTTGTTGTCAAGCCTCATGATGCTCAAAGCAGTTCAAGGGAGCGGTGAAGTGTGATGCTTGTAGCTCAGGAGTTAATCATTGGAATTCATATTTTTGTATTATAATAATTATTTTTTTCCCCATGCCCTGTCCCAAATGGTCTATGCAGAATAATAAAACATTTGCTTTCATATACACAAAGCTATGCTTTTTATGTTAGAAATGGTGGTGATTAAATTTGATTAGATTTAAGCAAAACAAAGCATCAAAATTACTGCAGAAAATGAAACAAACGTCAACAGATACCGTCGGACTATGTGACTCTTGGTACACTTGAACTGCTTCAGCAGCAGGGCTGTTCACATTTACTTTCCTAGGTTCATCATTCCCTCACATTGCCCATCCACATCACACCTGGTGCAGACCAGCAAGCGAACTAGGGTTTGTGATGGTTACGCAGTGTAAACTATTTCATACTGTAAGTTCTGACGTGTTTTGGCTGCAACTAACCTGCATGAGATGGATTACAGGGGATGACTGTCATTCAGATGTCAGCACCAATAATCTCCCAATAGAATATCTTCTGTTTATGTGTTAAAGTCAGTGTTGGAAGTGTTGCTTAGCAGACTTTTTTTTTTTAAAACCTTTGCCTGCTGAATTAATTAAGACCTGTTGTGTGGTACTGGAACACTCATTCGTCCCACAAAATGGCTTGGACTAATCACTTGGATGAGCTTTAGTCACTTCAACTGTGTCTTTTCAACTGAACGTTGGTGTTTTATCACCATTTTGTCCGTTTGTGCTGATTTAAACTGAAATCCATCAAGTCCTTGAAAATGATGATGAGAATGAGAAAATACTCTGTGGTTCAGCAGTGTACTGGTGAATGAATAGTATCTTAAGTCAAGTTTAGAAGTGTGATTTTACTCACTTTCATCTTTCCCCATAAGCTTTGCGAAATGTGTTGTAAATGGGTATTTTATACTGTTGCTATAGGGTCACTTTGTGTTTAATACTGTCTTAACCCTGGTGTGCTATGTGTCAGTAAAGTTCCTCGGGTATTTCTGTTTCCCCCTTTACTCTCAACAAGAACGATTTTGACATGTGGAGAGGGAGAATAATTGTGACGGAGCTTTCATATACTCCTGGAAGAGAGCAGAATTTGTGGGCACAATAGAAAAAGCCTCTGGAGATGAAGGTTTAATATTTGGTTTTATTCCATCCATAAACATTTGACACATTTCTCTTTAAGCTCTCCCTTTGGCAGCCTGGATTACACAAATTAATCTGTATATCTCGAAAAACATTATCCTGCATTTGTGATGTGTGTTTATAGCAGATTCACTTGCAGTGTGAGACTACCTCTGCTGGGGAGATTAAGGGTGTGTACAGGGGTTTACTGGAAGTGCTTAAATGAGCTGCTCAAAGGCCTCTAAGGGCTATACCAAGATCCGTTCAAGGATTACATTCATATCTCCACCCATCTCGAGCATTGAAAACCAGTGAGTTGTTCAGTGACTTGGGACAGCCATTTCACAGCCCATTTCTTGTCGGTCCATTTTCACAAAGATTAAGAACGTCTTTGTATTAGTTTGGCACTGTCACCAGCAGAAATAATGCTGAACATCTATAAAAAATAGTTTAGGGGGGTCCCACCAAAGCATTCTACGCAGTGAGATGAGATCATTGGTTGGGAGTTCTCCCAATATCTCCCAATAATATGGCTGCAAGTGACGTTGCTTAGGGCAGTGAAAGTGGAAAGGCTCATGCAATGCTTTGATCCTGAGAGTCATCAAATATACATGACAATAGAAACCAGATTAAAAAAAAAACGATGCCGTTATGTAAAGCCTCTCCATTACAGAGAGAGACATTCAGTGGAGTGTTTGTGTGATTGCCATTTTGGAGTTTTCTTTTTTGACAGAGCTGTTAACCTACTTGCCCTCATGTTGGGGAGCAAGGTTTCTCTTAGTGCACCCTATCTCTGCAACCTTTAAGATTAAGGTGTTGTGATAGATCTAACGGTGATCAAACAACTGGACACTATATGGCCGTACCAAACCGTTTCCAAAACAGTATATCTGTGGAGTCCACTCTGTGATGCTTATATTAGCTATATTCATAGAATAAAGGGGCTAGTGTAAAGGCTAGCTTCTGTACACGAGTCCTGCACAGCAGTCACAATAATAAGACTGCTTTCTACAGACAAAAAATAATCTAGAGCAGCCTAACTGCTTCAAACAACAACCTTAAAAAAGTAGCATCCTCAGAGTTTTTTTCAGACATAAGAGAAAGCATTCATGTGCTTATACAAGTAAACATAATCATTCTTACATAAGAGAACCTTTTCTGCACTTGCCCTCCTCTACAATTGCAAATATAACTGTCACTCAGCACATCTGAGTATGATGTAAGTACGGCAGCTGGGGCTATTAAGCTTGTGTCAAATGAAAGCATGCTTAAGGCATTGTAGACTGGTCATAGCTGGCATTTATATATGGTGAGTACATATGATATCTGCTATAAAATGAACCTTTCAAAATGAAAAAAAACTAAAAGCTCGGCTTTTGTGCACACGATATTGAGAGATAAATATTTCTGCAAATGATAGCTGCTTACAAGCCAGGTGAACTATTTTAGTGTTTTTATTCCGGCAGACTGTCTAAATTGAGCAATCTCTGCCAGCTAAAGCACAATTTGGATTAGCAAAAGCTCCACTGATAGGTCAGCTTAGCTCTTAATGGAGCAGCTTAGGCCTTGTCTGCATGATTATAACATTCTTAGCAGCCTATTTCCTTGCATCCAGATGTTCCAGAATAAACATCAGTCCGTCTCCCCTTTAAACCCAATACCAATTTAGTCCTTTTATGACTGAGGAATAAAATGATGGACCATTTTTTTAAATATTTATAAATTGATATATTTTGGCAGGAAACATACTGCATAGTAACTGTGTATTACTGATTATTAGAAATATCCATTGTTAGTAATTGTAATATATCTTCAGCACTATAATTAGTTTCTCATTAATTCTTCACATTTCAGATACTGTAAATATTGTTTCATTTGTTTGCTGAATCAGAACACCCTAAGACCTACACAAAGAACATACTTAAACACTTTAAACAAACTGTACATTTCAACCTTGCCACTTTATGGCCAAATGTGGCCGTATAATGAATAACTATTAGTAAATTGATATTTTCCAGCTCATTCATTTTGCACACCGTGTGCATGTAAATGACCATAAACACCATAAATAATAATGCAAAAACTACAGTATTTCCCAAACCTTTCAATGGTAATTAATTGTCAACAATTGTATTTGTTGCTGCGCTGTTAATTATTGCTCCCTCTAGACTGCAGCTGTTCTGTTGAAACACATTGATCATTGTGTGAATTATCCTCTCACCTCACAGATATTATTGCGCTTTTGCATGCATTTGTGTGAGTGTGTATGTAAACCTCACCTGCACTTCAAGAATCCAGAGTGTATTGTCAATAATTGTACATGGCTTGATTCTGAGCACTGTGAATCAATCAATAAGCAGGTGCTTTAGACCAAAAAAAGTGAAGTGTTATTGTCACTGAGGGAAATTAGTTCAGAAACAGATTATCTGAAAAAAAAATCCCATTTATCAATTATATCTATTTTTCATTTTTTTCTTGCAAATGAAAAATGAAAAATGCCTGTAACCAGCGTCTGACTCACTAGTCAGTGAATGGGGTACTATTCAAGCCAATAAGCATCCATTACTAGGCAGAATTCTACCATGGGTGTGTCTTCCAAGCAAAAAGCGATGAAGAAAATAAAAAGTGGCAACGTTTTAGGGAAAGATCCCAGTTATCATTGATGTATCTCCCCTGATCACGTTGATGGAGGATCAAATAAAAGAAGCTGCCAGGTTTGGTGTTACAGGGATGCAACTTGACAGTAATATATTTAACGGTTGGTGGCAGCCCTGAGTGATGGCTAATCAACAAAAGTGGAGGAATATGATGCAGTCCGAGATCTAAAGAGACCAGCTGGTTGGTGTCGTTGTGGATGAAGTCCACATGGCATATAAATGGTAGGCTACTTTGAATAGAATCTACCAATTTCACTATATGATGCATTTCTATTTTGATCCAAATTGCGACGGCTTTTCTCGTAGTTAGCTATTTAACTGGTTAGCTGAAATAAGTCACTCATCAACGACGTCAGACCAATGGAAATTATGTAATTAAATTTGTGATTGGTTATGGGATAAACCAATCCCTGTGTGGCAATGCCCCTCTTTTAAATCTGCCAAACTGGGAATACTTTCAGATTGCAAAATGATGTGTGAAAAAATGACATTCAGTCAATATATATACAGTTATATCAGGCTAACGAGGGGACAGGCTTTGAAACTTTGCTATGACCTGTGCGAGACATAAGAATGTGGAATTAGCTGGTCTAACTGAGCTCAGCTAACTTAGTAAAGCATTCAGAATGTACAGGTTACAGGTGATAGAAAGAAAAGTAACTGTTGGGGATCTAGTGCACCTCAGACAGGAGGAGAGTCACTACCTACCCGATATTACCTCCTCAATAGCCCAAAGCGTAGCTGATAAGTTTTATTGGGCGGCAGGTTGGCCTAGCGGTTAGAGAGACCAACCAGAGGGTCGCTGACTCGATCCCCAGCACCACTAGGAGGGTGTATTCCAGCTGTGAGCTGGTGATTGAAAAATGACTGGTGCCACAGCTACAGTGCCCATCAACACTGCCAAAGTGCCCTTGAGCAAGGCACTTAACCCCCAACTGCTCCAGGCGCGCTGTCCGATAGCTGACGCCTGCGCTGTCCTCTGACCTGGAAAAGTGCATGTGTGTGGGGTGATGTGTGTATATCTAGTCAGAGGTACGTGAAGAAACAAATTCACTGCATGTATGTGTGTTAGTGCCAAATAAAGTTGATTTCATCAACTAGTTCTTATTGGCATGTTGTCCACGAGGAGGTAAGCTTTACCTTACTGGACAAGACAAGAAACGCCACAGTCTGCAATTCATACATTGTCAAAGGTTTCATGCTGACTGACTCGGATTTCAAGCTAATTTGTGGGCTAACATGGGTTAACTGCAAAGATAAAAGTAAATTTAGTGATTGATGGATTGATCAATCTTTAGGCATCAATCATCATTGCATATAAGGCAACCCAGATGATGGCATCAAGGATGGATCCTGAGGTCAGGAGGCTCCTGAGTATCGATGTTAACTCCCTCAGCAATGTCAGATTTTGTATTAGTATTAATATTTCAAGTTAATTAGTGTTAGTCACATTTTTATTTCATACATTTTCAGTTTTTGTTTTAATTTAGTTTTAGTAGTCGACAACATGGACATTTTAATCTATTGCCAAGTCCATTTAAGACCCATTTTCATCCTTTTAGAGCCCGTTTTTGTCCTTTTCATCCATTTTCATCCCTGCTAACATCAATATTTTATAGTGGATAGCGCGGTGGGCCAACATTCCCAGATGACCTTGCCTTTACACCCCACCAAGAAAAAAAGTTGAGAGAAACACTGCTTTGTGTATTTGGAGGAGTTTGCCTGTTTTGGTATCACACAGTATACGAGAGACCTTGGGCAGAGAAATGGAGACAGAGAGCTGGAAAATTTGTTCACACTCTCTCATATAAAGCCAAAAAATACATTACCGAATATCATTTGATAGAAAACAACAGATAAAGCAAATTGATTGCCCATTAGTCTCTATTTTAGTCTCTTCATCAACAAAGGTTTTCAACCATTTTAGTGTTCATTTGAAGTTCAAACATTTAATTTTTATTCATTTTCATTTTTTCATTGTCATTCATTTCAATTTTCCCAATTTTTGATTTTCCCAATTTTCAATTTTCTCTTTTGGAGGACTTCCAAATACAAAGTCCCAAAATCCTATATATCCAATATATCGTGCAGAGGAAACACGTATTCCTCAAGTTCAGACTTTATGTAGAAAACACCTATAACCTAGATTTATTTACGTAGATGCGCACTGCCATACTCTGTGAGGATGGTATCAGCAATAATAACAGTCCAACAATTCAGTGACGGCATCAACACTCATCACACAGGATTTAACCATGTTTGCAGTGCAATACTCCATTTGGAGTGGCCTATCAGCTCAGCATCATAAAAAATGATGGCCACACACCTTCTAGGATAGAGAACGCTTGTCAAGAGAAACAATTATTTTCTTTTGTCACATTGACTTTACTTGTGTTGCAGTCATTCATTGCTGACCAAACACTTTAGCTTACCTTCCATCACATCTTCACATACATTTTGCATTTTAAAGCTCCTTTCTAGCCCTCCACAGCATCGAGTTCCACCACCAGCAGGATCATTTTATATTCTACTGCTATTCCATGTCAGTGCACTTCTGCAGATGCACCCATTACAGTAAGGGGTCAAACATGAATCATAAGCTGATCAAGACCAAAGCTGTCGATACCTTTGACCTCCTCTTCGCTGGCTCAGGAAAAGAAAAGTTACATGCTAGAGGCAAGTCCTCATCAATGCAGAGGATGGTCATTTAACATCATGGCTGGTAGTCACATCCACTGAAGAAGTCACGCTTTCAAAACTAATGGGTAGACAACCTAGTATATAGCTAAATACAGTAAATGGAACATGTGAGACTATAGCTAGAAACTGTGGAAGCAATGTATCGAGGATTAGAGGGAACTCAAAGTTGGGGGTTAGCCATGCTAACAAAACGACAGTAGCTATTCGAAAAAACACCACTAGACGCCGAGAACCAAGCTTGAAGTCGTTCTAAGCAAGCACTTACTGCAGCATTCAAAAATTATTTCTTGACCATTTGGCAAGCTCAGTACATTTGTGGCTTCGTTGTATTTTATATTCCTAGGGAATGTGTTGTCCATTCATGGCAGCTAGCCAGCTATATTATTTTGCATTGTTGATTTGTAGTATTTTTTGTTAATGTAGCTTTAAATAATGTTGGTAGCCTACTAAGTGCATTTACAGTCAAAGCCAATGATTAAACACTGAATGGTAAAAATACAATGGTTGGCCCCCTTTGGTGTAAGTTGTAAAAGTTAATACAACAGGTTAATACAACATCATCATCACAACATCATCCAACAGCTGTAGCCAAGTGCTTTGGACAGAGACACAAACATTGACATTTCTAAGCAGTTGTATGGCACATAGTACCAAATTTTACTATATGAGAAATGCCAACAATAATAACAAGCCTCCTGAAATTTCGCTTATTTTCATCCAGACATTTTAAATTCTGTCTGTATTACAGAATATCCACTAATGTTTCTCCTAGACAAAGAGTTTGTCCTTCTTCTATGTGGTGTCACACTGACCTACAGCTTCATAATGAATTGGCAAAAATGGGAAAATATGACTGTGATAGGTAATTTTCTGGAGATCAAAGTTCATGTTCAGGTGTTGAAATGATAGCGCTGCTTCTTGGATGTAAAAATGCAGACAATAGCTCCTTAATACCTCTTTTGTATAACCTACCACAATACAACAGTTCAACATACAAGACAAGATACACAGGATCAGATACAGTATCAGTAGTCTGTGCCATATATTCTATGCAAAGAATACAGCTGCAAAGAATCCAAACATAATATCCAAAATTAAACAACCATTTTTGCTGTCCTGTTGTAGAGCATGAATTCAGACACAGGTGCTCTTTAATTTGGTGTCTTTACTTTATGCCGAGGACGGTTTTAGCCATATGGGTTTTCTCTGATGTAAAGCAGTTTTCTATGCCCACACGTTTATCCACACAATAATACACACTCTTGTCATCTTGTCAGATGTGGTATTACTGTGGGGTTGGTGGAGGTAACATATTTTTCAAATAAAAATGGCAATTGCCCGGCAGGATTTCATTTAGAACATTTTACACAATAAATTGACACACTGTTGCACTGCTATGTCTCAAATAACATAACTTATCAGTATTATCAGCCACGTAACTGTTCTAAATGTGCTATAAACCAGAATTCATGTAAAGTGTTACTCCAGACACTACAGTCTGGTGAAGAGAGTGTGGAGTTTTATCTGCGGTCAAGTTCCATAAAATCTCCTGAAGTGATTGGATATGTGCCGGCCATTTTTCTCAGGCTAGGAAATCTGTCATGTTCAAACTGTCATATTAATTGGTTCTGCTTAACTGAACCACGTCTGCAACATTTCTTGGATGTAAATTTTCTCCTTTGCCTGTGATGTATTCAGGTGTGACTTTCAATTACTGTTTGTGCCTTTCTTTAAATTAATAATTTTCTTGATAGAGTTTAAACACTGTAAGTAAACACCGCTGAAAGATGCAGAGGTGAATGACAGTTCTCTCATTGTTTTATAGAGGAGAGTACAGCATATTACTTGTTTTTTAATTGAAACACCCATAATAGGATATTGAGGGCAACTGTAATCAAATTTCATGTGTAGTCTGAAATGTTCTCATCAGCTCATCCAAAGGCAGAAACAGAAGCACAGAACATTAGTGATAGTATGCAAGTGGCCTGTTGCTATTGCTGTCCTGATGAAGTGTTATGGTTAGGTTGGTGTGTTCTGTTTAAGGTCCTGACAGTATTCCAACTTTGCATTCCTGCGTAAATGGCTCCTAAAATATGGTCTGATCTTCATCTACAGATGCGATAAAAAGTTTGTGTTTAGTTGTGAAAATAAATAAACACTATGTGATTTAACAAATGACACACAAAATGTGTGCTTTTTATATGTCTTTATTGAACGTATTGTTCCAACATTAACAGCTTGGATTGGAAAAAGTATCTGAATGAGATTTAATAACTTCTCCATAGTTCCTCTGTTGGTAACTACATCTTAGGTTGTTAATGTTTGAACAATATGTTCAATAAAAACAAGTGCGTGTGTGTTATTTGTTAAATCGCATTGTGTTTATCTATTTTTATGACTCAGACCATATTTTAGAAGCCATTTTTGTAGGAATGCAGGTAATTCAAAAGGGTTCACAAACTTTTTCCTCGCAACTGTAAATCAATTAAATGATACTGAAAGATATAGAGTCTGTTCGCTGTTCCTGTAGAGTAGAATACAACACATCATGATTGCTTGTTTTTGTAGTGGCAACATCAGTAACAGAATATTGAGGGCAATTGTGATCAAATTGTTTGAGTATAGTCTGAAGCACTCTCATCAGCTCATCCAAAGGCAAATAAACAAACAGAAGCAAAGAACATTAAAAATCATCATTCAGAGGAGTGGGAGATTGCTATTGCTGTTCTCTTTATTTGAGCATGGCTGAGCCATTATATAAGAATATTATTTTTAGTTTGGTATGTTTATTTCAACACTGTGAGAAGGGATGGTTACTCTTTTTATAGCCAATAATGTCAAAAACACAGAGACACAGAACTTGAAAATAGCAGGTAATAGCCTTTTGAATCTTTTATTTGAGATAAAATTGCTTCTATTTTCTCCCTTGGCTTTTGCACTGTAGAGTAATTTACCAGCTAATATACACTGTCACAGACTAATGATGCAGTGTATTATGGTATCCAAACATCCCCATAGTTTTCCCTCTTGCCTTTGCTTTATTTCATGATGTTCTATGTCCAAACAGCGTATGAACATAGTTTCAGATCTCAGTGCTGCAGTCTGGTGATGTGGGTAGGGAAGTACCCGGCTCGACCACTGTTGGAAGTGGAACGGTCTTTAGGGGACCTCAGGAAGAGAGCGGGGAATAACGTTTTGATCAGGACCAGCTGTCAGTCCTGACCTCAACTACTCCATTGAAACCCACTGTTCTACAGAAGTATAAGGCTTATTTGCAGTGGGTACACTGTGTTATGTTTTCATTAAACTCACAAAATCTTACTCTACTTGCCATTCAACAGCCATGCTTAGCTTGTCACTAAACTAAAATTCCAGTATAGGACTTAAAGATAGAAACAGATCAGAAAACCACAGTTAGATATGTTTGCTCTGTGTCCTTGTTCTATACCATAACCCACTTACACTAAAGAACAATTGGCATCAACCTGTGATCAACCAGAGCTCATTTATATAGTATTTGCAAATAAGTGTAAATGTTTGATTTTAACATGCCTGAGGTACCACAGGGCAAGAGTGGACAATCACAGGAAAGTAATTGAAATGCAATTCAGTATACATCTCCGTGTTTGACAACTTGCCTGACACTATATGGAGTGTCCTTATGGAATGATCTCCACCCATCTGGTAGTCCGAGCGACACAACACTATGATTGCTCTGAACTGCTTCAAGGTAAACATGCCTTATGGATCCTATCACTACGCATAGAAGGCAGGGCAAGTGGTTCTCCATGGTTAAGTTTGGCACCGTCAAAAAAAACCAACCTGGTACTCTCCCAGGTGGGTGGATCTTGAGCATTCTGAAATGCCTTTAGACGAACATTCCCACATCAACTTCGACCAGTCAATCACCGGATGTGTCGCCACTGGCAGAAAGTTCCTATCATTTTTATGCTCATCAAAACATTCAGTGATCACTCATGTCCTGTGGATGGGGCATTGTCATCCTTGAAAAAACACACTCATCAGGATAGAAATTCGTCACCGTCACACCAAGGCGATCTCTCACTCAGAGTGGCAGTGTATTTATGTGTTTGTTTTTCCTTATAAGAGGTTGAGTGCACCTAAATCATGATAGCACAATGCATCCCCCACATAACAGAGCCACTAGAACCCTTTGTTCTGGCCTGTAGGCCTGTTTTTATGTGCCAAACATGTACGCATCCACTTGTTGAGAGCAGAGTGAAGAATGAGTCATTTGACCAACTGACTTTTTTCCACTTCTCAGAAAGCCACTCCCTGTGTTCTTTGCACCGCTGTAATCACAAACATGTCAATCTAGATGTAATAAAGGGATTATTCACTGCAAACTGGCCACAACATCTTTCACTATAGATGTCTTGATGGATTGTTGCTGATGAAACTAACTGCTTACAACCTCGATTGATATTTGCAGTCGGATTACAGCTTCTCACCTCAATACAATTACTTTTCAGTTGCCATTGTCTGTCCACACTGAGAGTTGAGGCACTCATTTAGCAAAACAATCCCGGCAACTATTTCACTGTCACTCAAAATGTCATGATCACGACAATATCAAAAAGACAGATGTTATTAGAAAAGCTGCTATAGGGTTGACCTTTTAAAAACATGTTTATGTTAAAGTGTAGGCATTAAATATATATATTTGCACTGCATTACAGCACATTAGTCACTACTAGGCTTGCAGTGTTCAGTGTTTGTTTAATAGAATTAAAAGCGACTACTACAATCGACCAGCAATCTAATATGTTTAGACTGAATCCTCCCTTGCAGCTGCCAAGGGCGAAGATTCTTTCACCTCCAAGACAGGAGGCTTGTTCTGTGTCACTGAATCAATATTGACAGAAAACAAATGATAAGGCATGTTCACATTATTTACACATTATTAATAATGTAACATTATTTCATTTATAATGATATTATTTAGAGGGGCACAGCAGTCTGCCCCCAGTGTCTCTAATGGTGCGTTCACACAGCGAGGAACACTGGAAGTCCATTAATTTCTTGTAGACCTGAGTGACCAGGGAAACCGGGCCGATGTGCGGACGATCAACAAGCTTGTCAGCCAAGAAAGGTTGGCCACGGCTGAACTTTTCACAGTCATCGGCCGTCAACAGCCAATCAGATCTGCGTGCTTCCTTGTTTCCCTTCCGATGTGATTGTGTTCCATGAACAATAGATCTGCCTGGCAAGTGCAAAGTGGATGAGAAGCTGATTACAGCCATTCTAAGCATCCTAGTTCTCTACAATTTGTATTTGAAAGAAAAAGTTGTCTTCCCTGGACAAAGGAGGTTATTATATCTGGACTCCAGAATAGCTGATTGCATTTGACATGATGTGGAAGAAGTTTAATGGATTATTACTCTGCAACAGTGCCATGACCAATCAAAATAAGAGATTTTATTTCTCTGACAGTGTTTATTAGAAACAACTAAGTTTCTCTGGAGAAGCGCTCTCCATGCTTCAAGAAGCAGCCCAGACCTATTAGTATCTGGGATGTAAATTGCCATGATCCCTCACCTCATCATGCCTCAAAATATCCCCCTTTCCCCAGTTTGACAGGACATAATCAAGCATTGCGTTAAATGCTTAGGCATGTTCAGAGCACTTTTGCAGTGGCATGAAGAATTGTGATTGTCTGCTAAGATTATCTTCTCTTATAACAAACACAAAATCCACTCTAATGTAGTATACTGCTCTTTCAAAATGATGCATTAACTGTCGTAATCAATTGGACATCTTCTGGATCTGAATTTCATATTGTCTTGGTGTGAAATGGCTTTTCTTCCCAAGTTATCGTAAATGGTCCAAATAAAACTGGATAGAAGGTACTTTAAAGGGCTGAGTTTCTGAGTTCTAAACACGTGGTTGAAAAGGATTATTGTCATGTTTTGTTTAAATCGCAAGGAGGCCATCAGATGTGTGTGTGTTTATGGTAGTCTTTATATAGTGCACATTCTAACTATTTTTTAGACTGCTCCATAGTCAGTGTTATTTAGTCTGTCTGTGCTCATCCATGCAACAAAGTTAGTTGTCATTCAAGCATACTTCAGCCTGCTACTGGGGGATTATTGCAATTTATTCCATACTACAGTTGAAATACAGTAAGTTACAGTACAAGGCAACTATTTTTCTCACACTTCTCTTTTTCTATGTAAATAATGGGTCGGATGTGTATTCAAATACAGGAAGTAAATGTTATGTGATATGTTCCTGGCCTGAGTCAGTAAACAGCAGATGGTAAGCAGGGCCTCTTTAGCGCTATGCATTTTATTTACCTACCCACCTGAATGACCTGTGTTGAGCTGAACAGCTGATGCGGAGAGGAGCGAGAGTTAACCGTTTGCTCTTGTTTACTCCGGTTCCACTACACTGCAAGGCCAGAGGAGTCATTTGCCATGCTGAGGGAAATTAGCTTGTTTATCAGCATTTTGATTTTTGTTCCGCCTCTCCGTCCCACTGACATTTTAGATGTACGTGATCCATGACTGATTCCCAATCAAAAAGGGACCTCAATCACATAGGGAAGTATCTGGCTCGTGCAATTTCCATTCTTTTAATATAATTAAACATATAATGAGCAGCATTGAGCCTGATGAGGACAATAGCTTGTTATGTGCAAGCCTTCAAAAAGGTAACCTTGAACATTGGTACATCTGTCCTGGCAATTGGATATGCTCCAAAGAAGCACAGCACATTACCAGTGAGACACTCCCGCTCATGCTCACACAGTAGGTATACATTGAAGGTGCATTGGTTGGGTTGTTTCAAGGTGATTTGTTGTGGTATGTTTCAAACTCGCCCTCTGTGTTTTGTTTTTTGACTTCCATACATGTGATCCTACACCCTCGTACCATCTACTTTATAGTTGAGCTTAAAAAACAAACAGCTGAAGACCTTGAAAGGTTACAAAAATCTTTAGCTATTCATTACTGTAAGTGAGGAAGTATGGAAAGTGATGGAATATAATGAAAACTAATACTCTTTCCAGTCACTATGCTTTTCTGAAGATATGTTTAATATCCCATTACAGGCCAAGAAGTAACCACAGTCCTATAGTGTCTGGAGACAAACATAATCCGGGGGGAAATTACCCATCAGGAATACAGCACTGTTACGGAGATGCAATTACCAGGCCACTTGTGAGACTTGCTGCTCAGTAGCTATGGGTACATGTGTGTGAGGGTGGTCGATATGTGCAGAACAGTTGATATGTTTTGCAGAGTAAATTGGATTCTTTGCTAGAGAACAGTTAATTTAGAATATGTCCAAGATGCAAATGATTGATGTGACTATATTGTTACAACTGTAGGTGTGTGAACACTGTTTGGTGCAGTCCAAGTTAATGGAAAAAATATTGGAAGGAGAAGGAAATTGCTTTTATCATAAAATTATAGGAAATATTGTGCACTAACTGTGGAAGTTGGTTGTTTGTTTCTAAATGATAACTTTGTTTCTAAGCAAAGATTACTTAATTTTGGAAAACCACTCTGCATGCTTGGATTCTATTCCTTTTTACATTTTATCTTAGCGTTCTTGTGCTAGTATTTGTTGTAAGTAAATAAATGCTATGTCTCACAGAGGATTTAATGTACCAATTTAGCACAGAATCACATCGGCTATAAACAAAGAAAACAGCCCGAATTGAAATGAACATCAGTGTATGCTTGATAAGGATTTGCTTGAGGCAAACGCTATGCTTTATTATCGATACAAAAAATAGAAACTGTAGAAACGAGACTCGCTTCTCTGTGTATGAATTATACTGGCCTCTGCATTGATTTATCCCACAACTCACTTTCAGAGACCAAGTTGAACATAATATTTGTGGCAATGGCAAATGGCTTTCCTGTTATCACTGAGATATATTTCGGGGACATTTCTATTGTACTACAAATTATCACGACAAAATCGCAGAATTAATCACTGCTCCCTTCAATGAACAGCCTCTAACCTTAAACACAGGACAGAAAGGAGAAGACGTGCCTGCACACAATGCCGGGGAAGCGCGAGTGAATGCTAAAAAATACGACTGCCTGCACAGAGTGTGGAGCCTAGCACGCAGAATAAATGTATGACAAAACAATACCCCGGGCGCCACAGTATTAATGATATGAACTCATTATTAAAGTTCCAAAACAGCTCCTGGAGTAACACAGATGGAGTCAATTAAGCAATGAGCATACTTGCTCGACTGCCATTTCATCTTCTTCCTTTTTATCTCTCGCGTATTACTCCATGGATGTAATTAGCTGTATGTTTCTCCTCACAACATAATGTCCGGTGATAATAACAGTTATTTTCCCTTGTAATTTCAAATAATTTACTGCTTAATAAATGTACCGCATTTGCTCGCACCGTGTCCTTGGGTAATTTCACTTGTACTGCAATAGGTGTTGGGTGTAACGCGGCGCTAAGCTTCTGTTTCTGCTGTGTGTGTTCACAGAGCCCTGATGCCTTCAACACTGGAGGGACAGATCACCATGGAGAAGACGCCCAGCTACTTTGTGACTAACCATGCCCCAAAGCGCATCCACTCCATGGCCAGGGACATCAAGCTTATTATCGTGGTGCGTAATCCGGTCACTAGAGCCATTTCAGACTACACACAGACTTTGTCCAAGAAACCTGAGATCCCGACTTTTGAGGTTCTGGCTTTTAAGAACCGGACGCTGGGTCTCATAGATGCCTCGTGGAGCGCTTTGCGTATAGGAATATATGCACTCCACTTGGAGAGCTGGATGCAGTACTTCCCTCTCTCCCAAATGCACTTTGTCAGTGGGGAGAGGCTCATCGTGGATCCTGCAGGTGAGATGGCCAAAGTGCAGGACTTCCTGGGACTCAAGCGGATCGTCACAGACAAACACTTTTACTTTAATAAAACAAAAGGTTTTCCATGTCTGAAGAAGCCAGAGGACAGCAGCACTCCCAGATGTCTCGGCAAGTCTAAAGGGAGAACTCATCCTAAAATTGATCCTGATGTGATTCGTCGGCTGCACAAGTTCTACAAACCCTTTAACATGATGTTCTACCAAATGACTGGCCAGAACTTTGAATGGGAGCTGGAGGAAGGCAGTGAATCTCGTAGCTCTCAGGACTAGTAGACTGCGGCATGGCACAGCGCAGCCACACCACCAGCCTTCTCAATAAAACAACTGTTGTCTCGCTTCATCTTCAGAAAGAGTGCTTGAGCACGCCAATCAATCACGGCTGTCTTTGCAGTGTCTGTATTCATAAGCAAGAGTTTACTGACATGCTTTTTCTCTCCCTCAATACTAATGTTGTTGATGATGGCAAAACATTATTGTATATATTATACATAAAATATATTTATATTTGTGAAGAGGAGATGATTTATTCCTTTTGTTTTTAAAGCATAGAGCTGATATAAAAATCATGTTGACTATGGCAATGCATGCGATGAGTTAAGTGTCCTTACCTCATGAGCCCTAAGGGTAAACTCTGCCTGTTTCTTCTCCCTTTACTTTCCCTGCAGTCTGTTGCCCTCACACCCACTCACCAGCATACAGTACAAAAAGACGTTCTATTCAAATGGCTAAGGCCATAAAGTGCTATATATTCTTTTCTTTTTTTTTAACACTGTCCTGCTGCTGTAGAAAGAAAAGAGAAAAACGATAGACATATAGTACAATAATCCCTTGACATGCACTCACCTATTAAGTTGTAATGTTTATATTGTGAGTGGAGACAATCCTTTTTTTTGTCAATCTAAGTTAACCAAAGTGTTAAATTGCTCAGTGTCAATATTGCAGTTGCTCTGCACTTATTAATTGCACACATATTCAATAACAAAATGGATGTACAGTGGTCATCATTCAAGCTCAATAATTGGATTGTTTCACTGCACAGTTTACCATTAGCATACTGATGACCATGCACTCAGATGCGGTACAGTATCAATGACTTTGGCATAATATGACAAATGAATTAATTTACTGCAAATATCAAGGGATAGTTGTGCATTTAATAATTTTGCATCCTGACAGAAATTATTTTCTAATGCCAGAACACACCCAACATATCCGATTAGATCAATCTTACAGTCCTCAACGGTTTGCCATACGACCCTCCTCTTGTCAGAGTAATATATGTCAATGGGGGTGAAGAACAGCACAGGAGGGCCGAGCAGAAGTTTGTTAACGCAACATCTGCCACGACGCAGTCTTCTGTCGTTAGACATTAATGGCTTGTTAAGTGAACCTGTTGCTGGAACAATGTCAATGTCATAGTGAAAATTTGCTGTCAAGGAAAGCCACATACATGCCCAAGTTAATTGCCTAGCCATTACTGTATGTAGCTAACTTGAATCAGGTGATGTCTGCCAGGGAAATGTGCTATACCTGACGTTTGTTAACAACAAATTGTGATCAGCGGCGCAAACTGGTTTGATACACATGCTACGGTATAGATGACAATAACAGGGTTTTGCAGCTGAATGCTCCTTTCTATGAATCCTACTTTATTCATGTTTCATCCAGTGAAATAACAAGAGTAACATGACCAATCATTTTTTTTGCATAACTCGCTGTGCGTCTGTCTGTTGTCTCTGGACTTTTCATCAATTGAGACAATCAATACAGTCAATGAGTCAATAAATACAGTCTGCTACACATCAGTGGTTGCTACAGCTATGATGCATTGCACTGTTAATCTTCCCTGTTCACTGGCCAAGGAATGCTGGATTGGTTCACTCTGTACAGACCTCTCTGTCACCCTGGGGAGGCCAGCACCAGCAGATACTTACACAGAGCAATTGATTCAATCAAAGAAAGCACTATACTGCCCTTTGTAGCACCAAGCCTGACCACTTACAGCTGAGTCTCACAATCCCAGAGTCACAACTTCCACTTTTAGGCTGTTGTGTGCAGCCATCCCTTGGTGTGTTCGTCTTTCTCTCTCTCTCGCTCGCTTGCTCTCCCCCCATCACACCTCATTTCATTCTCTGAGCTGATGTGGTGTGCTTCTCAAGTCTACTGTTTCACAACAACAATATATAACAGCAGAGTGCTCTTTAAAAATATGACTGAATTGCAAACAAAAAAGACTAATCATACAGTCAAGAAAAGTCTTCCAAGGTTTTCATAGCACATACCGTCATGATTGAAGGTTTGTGAACCCCTTGTGCAATTATACGCAATTTCAGTTTTTACCATGCAATCCTCATTTACTCAAAATAAGCCTTCTCATATCTGAAATAAAGGATCTTTATTTACCAATTTCATATTTTTGTAGAGGAAATTGTGCATATAGTAAAATGAAAATAGTTTAAAGAGAATTAGTGCAGGTACAAAAATAAGTGAACCTCCTAGTGCATTAGTTAAATCAAACAGAGTCAGGAGGGTATGAAGTTAACCAATGAAAGGTCAGATTTTTGGGGAGGGGTTACAGGTGAGAAATCTGGTCAGTTTGGTGTTACCATGCAGATGAAAGAAAAAAAAATGTCTGTGTGTCTGGGGAAAGTTATAAAGTCATATCAAAAGGATGAGGACTCCATCAGTCCACTGTGAGACAAATCATATACAGATGGAGAGCATTAAACACGACAGTGACTCTGACTAGAAGTGGATGTCCTTCTAAAATATCGCCAAGAGCCACAAGAAAAATATTAAAACTAGTAAACAACAATGAGGTATAACATCCAGAGATCTGCAAGCCTCCACTGCTGCATCTGATGTTATTGTGTATCCATCAACAATAAGAACAACACTGAATAGAAATGGCATTCATGTAACTGTAGCCAGGAAGAAGCCTCTATTATCTAAAAACAACAAAGCTTCCCATCTTTAGTTTCCCAGAGACCATCTGGACAAAACTGAAGATTTCTAGAAGTCTGTTCTCTGGACAGATAAGGCCAAAATTGAAATGTTTGATTGCAATTAAAAATGCTGTGTTTGGCATCAACCCCAAACTGGAGTGTCATGGTCTGGGGCTGTTTTTCTTCCTCTGGACCTGAACAACTCAACATCATGAAGGGAACCTTGAATTCTGAGGGAAACCAGAGAATTCTAGAACAGAAGGTCAGGCAGTCAGTCTGAGAGCTAAAGCTGGGCTGAAAGTGGCTGTTAAACATGACAATCATCCTAAGCATTCAAGCATCTCTACCAAAGAATGACTCAGGATGACTCAGGAAGAACAAGCGACCTAAATCTGTTTGTGTTCATGTGAGACCTCAGACCTCACTGAGTTAGCCAAGTTCTGTAAGGAGGAGTGGGAGAAAATCCCTCAAGGAAGATACCAGAGACTGATTTGTGGCTCTAGGAGACGTTTACTCCAAGTCATCACAGCTAAAGGAGGAGCTACAAGTTATTGATTCAAGGAGTTCACATAATTTTTGCACACAGGGATATCTGACAATTTGTTAAAAAAACAGTTTGGTTAAATAAACAGCGGAAGCATATCATATGTATTTGTGCACGTCATGTCATTAAGATTTAAGGTTTAGTTCAGGATTCTAAAGGGTTATTTCTTCATAATGTATGAAATAATGACCACTGCCTGTAGGGTTCACAAACCTTCAATCATGACTGCAGATAATGATTCACTTCCAAACAACGCAATCCTTTCAACAGTGCTTACACGCTGAGAGGAAATCACAAGACAGCTGAACAGCTGTCATTAGGACAGCTGAAAACTCCATTTTCCAGTGTGCCAAACGTCTATGAATATGCACTTTGTGTCTACATTTGCATTTCCAAGAACACATCCATGAGGGAATTCCTTGCCAAAGTTAAAACTTGTATTCAACCTCTCATTAACAGATTCACACACCTTTTCTATTGTACCTCCTGCTTGTTTTGGGTACGCCTCGGTATAGGTGGAGTACTTTGATACATCCTGCGAGAGTTCCAGCGCATGAAAGACATGCTAAACTGTCCTCCACGTGTTCCTCCCAGTGTGACGTTATGTGGTTCATCAGTGCCATTCAGCATTCAGAAACGAAGACTCAGTTGACAAAAGAACACCTCCCACTCTTCACAACTACCACTACTGAACTGCTATCGTTTTTCTCTAATCTACAAATTCATGTTCGTCACTCATTGCTGGCAAGGAGTTGAAACATTATCTATTAATGGTAAAAACAAGATGGAACCATATATTATTGAAGGAGGTAATGAAAGCATAAATAAGTAAAATAGACACAGTTTGAACCTAACCAAAGTTGGTTGTGTAAGAACATCTGGGAATATGGAATGCTACACGAGTGCAAAAAACGTGGGTTGCTCTTTCAGAACTCTCAGAAGTCTCGTTTGCTCAAAAACAATCGTCTGTTTCCACTTCTGGCTGTCACTTGATTGATTGCCAGCAGTGTAAAGCGGCACTGTGCTGTCAATAACCTCCAAAAAGTACAGCCAGCAATGCTGTTCACAACTTTGCGCTACTGCAATGTATGGCGCTGTGATCGTGGCTATTTTGAGAATTTTGCCAGGCAATGCCAGTCCTCCTCTACATTTTAATTCTTTAAAAAAGATTTCAAACATCATGGGGATGTTGAATAGTTTTGGGAAAGGTATTTTAATATTGAAATTAATCTTATTTCTTCATTACAGTGACCATTTTTCTACCAGATTACTTTAATTGCACTGATATTACTCCCCAACCATATGAACATGAAATAGTCAGCATAGTTTTTGCAGTACGCTGGACAGTTTCACTTGTACAGCTCTTACTGTGTTTTCACTCTTTCTACTTTTTATGAAAATACAAAATACTTACTACAATATTTGCAATGCAGTATTTGTAATTGCATTTGCATTGCATTGTACCCGTGCAAGATACTTACTACTTATTATTCCCCTCTGCCCTTCTCTTCACATCAACACTATGAGCTTAATTTAAGTCACACTCACCGATAAGTGATCATTGGATGAATTTCTACATTTGGTCTCATACTGTGAGTCCTTTCATCAAATGTCAGAGTGAAAAAAAAATGTCTTCATCCTCTAAATTGCTGTGTAAATAAAGCCATTAGTGGGGCAACAGTGTTTACCTGGATTGCCATACTGCAATTATGGAATGGGCATTTGAAAATGCCACACTCATACATTGAGTACATTTACATGTACACTAATAATCCAATCTTAACCTGACTATGGGAATACTACAGTAAATGTCATGTAAATGATCAGTGTAACAATAACCCAATTAACACACCTACATCTCTGCTCAAGCTTTCAGTTTATTTGGCCATGTAAACACTGATGACTGTGGGCTGGATCTCACTGCATCACATCATTCCCTCTAAACTAACCAGACTATTAAATAAATGCATGTCAACTGGTTTTGGGGGAAACTGTCATTAACCATGTAACTATTGCCTTCATTTGCTTATTCACAGTAACTTGGATATTGTGTGCATGTAAATGTACCCAATGTCGCTGCACCTCAGTCACTCATTGAACCCAGCTGGTGCCGACGCTCCATATCTCATTGATCACCAAATTAACAATATGTAAGCTCCAACAGGTCTTCCTTTGCAATCACAGTCCCTCTTCTCCCTGTCTGCAATCCCTTTTTTTCTCCATTCTCCAATGTCTTTGTCTCCAAGTGGAATCGAGGGGGGTTTGGGGTGGTGGGTGAGGGGGCTGTCAATCACTGAGGACAATGCTTCCCCTAGTTGCCCAGGACAACATATAAATTGGTGAATGAACATATTGAGATTCTAAGCCCAAACATAAACAATATCTCTCCTGGTTCTTCACTATGACCTCATTTCCTCATTCTCTACCTTTTCCTTTTGAAATTCATTCAAATGTTGCCCTGCGTTGTGAGGTAGGAATGATACGCCACCCAATTTCAATGTCATTTAAGATGTTGAAACTAGGGTTGCAGTAGCATACAAGAGTAATAGACCATAGTGCATGCAGACAGCACAGCCTAACAGAAACATGATGATATTCACGCTCATCCAAAAATGTCTTGACTGACCACCAACGAACCAATGCATATATTACAAAATGGCCATGATAAATATTACAAAGTCCATAATGCTACCTCTACCTGCTTAAAAAACATCTTCAATCAAACATCTCTGCTGCTCCCCCCTGAATCTGGAACTTCCTCCCCAAACACCACAGGAAAACCATGACATCCACTCAAGTCAAAACCCATTCGTTCCTCTGTGCTGTTTCCCCAACCCTACCGTCCTCCATGGTTCCTGCCTTCTGTATCATACAGTCCTATGTGCACCTTTTAAACGTTTTTGTTGTGAGTACGTTTGAAGTGCTAACCCCTTGCCATGGCTTGAGTGCTTTGAGATACGAAGAGCACTCTACAAACGTATTATTATTATAATTATCATTGCTATCGTTAGGAAAAGAGATGTGTTCAGATTATAGTAGCTAAAAACATGTCAGTTTGATTGCCAAAATATCTGCAGAAAGACAAGTTGAATCTGGCTTGCTTGTAAATGAAATCTTGATCTCTCGAAGTACTTGCATTTTTAAGTGATTAAATGATTTTTAGCCTGCTTGTATTGTTTACTCTCAATTGGCTTGGCTCTGTTCTGGTTATCAAAGGCCCAGTTCAACAAAGTTTATTTTAAAAACACAGTGTCAGTGCTCACAATTATCATCTAATCACCAATTTAACAATAATTGCTGAAACATAAATGTGTTGATAATTTGGAACAATACATTAGGCATACATGAATAAAGCAGTAAATATGTTTAATGAAATCAGAAGAAAATCGCAAACTCAAACTGTTAACTATAAAAAAAAACATTTCTATAAATATAAAACATGCTATGCGTGGGAGGGAAGAGTACCCAGGATGTGAATCAGCCATTCAGACAGTTCTCATGCATCATTGGGTTTAGGTGTGTTAAAACAACAGGAACCATTCCACAATAGATCAGCACATTTTAAATTACTATTTCATTCACTCGCTATTTGTAGTCTGTCAAAAAAAAAACAGATTCAATTTCCTGCAGCCTGAGTAATTGAGGCTGATTTTACTGTATAAAAGAAAAAAAGGTCACTTCAGTACAACATTTTCACTTTTTGCACAAATGCACCTTTATGAATCTGGTCACAGTCAGCCACCAATATTGGTTGACCCAGAAATCAACGGTGATTCATTCACTTGCTTTCCAGACAGACCTACTTACAGTACATACAAACTATGGACGTGCAATTATAATGAGACACGAAAAAAAATGAATTCCTGTTGTAATTACAGATTACCAGGACAACGAATGCTTGGAGGTTGTCTCTTAATGGACCATATAAATAGTAAAATACTTAATCATGTAAACCCTGGAGTTGGCGCACAGGCCTGCCAAGGGAGCTGCACCCCCATGTGTCCAGGCCAAGGTCCAGCCCTGTGCTCTGCTACCCAGTGCTTAGCTCTCCTTTCCCTGCAGCAACCTGGCCATCACTCCATCCAACCATGACTGAGTCAGATGATATCTTTTATTGTAATCTAAAAACTCTGCTCTCCAAGAAATACTTTGTCTCCCTTCTCCCCCTCTGCTACTATCACCTGATTCCACATCTGTCTTGTTGCAAGACAGATGGCTCTTGGCTCTTATTTCTTTACCCAGTGTTTCTCTTTCATACATAATCACATTCTAGGGACACAGGGATATTTATTGCATGTCATCCATTGAGTGCTCTGACTTTGAGCCTTGAGCTCCTCACTATAGGTTTCCCTGTAATGTTGGCGATCTGGCAATTTAAGATTATTCAACTGTTCAGTGTAAGTGAATAAGATAAGAGCATCGGCCAAATGCCTAGAATGAAAATGTTTAGCCTTTCAAGAGGTTTTGGCATGAATTTCACATTATTTCACATCTCCAAGATAGTGTGATTTTCAGATAAAATTCAGAAATATATCACACTTCATCTACAAAAACAATTATTTTTATTCAGACTGCAGTAACACATTCATAAATATGGAACCCCTAAAGGGACATGGGAGTGGGAAAAAAAATCGCAATGTTTTGCTTCTAAGAAATACTCTGCAGGAAAAGTCATTGCTTTAATCGATTTCTCTTCCGGGTCACTGTCGATGGATATATACCTATGAAAAATTGAAAAAATTCGAACAAACTTCCTCCATCGCAGCAACAGTGAGACAGAAGCTTGTCTCACTAGAAAAGTAAGTTATGTTACGTTACCCAATGCCATGATGCTTTCTGTTACAGTTACCTTTCACAAACAAGGAGGGCAGTGCTACTTTCTTTTCTTTCACATGTCCCTTTTGGGGCCTCCGTATATAAACAGTGGTGGCCCAGCTTTTTAAATGTAATTTTTAATGGATTTGTATGCGAATCAAGGAGGAATTGACCTTAATTGGATAATCTGGTTTTAATATTGAATGTTTGGTGGACTTAATAATTACTCACAGGTATCTGTTTCTTCATGCTCAGAAAATGCAGACCTGTAACAGCATTCTGTGCATTTTAAACCATATACGTCTATCATCAGGAATATGGGCTGTTCAAAGTTTGTTGCATTTTTATAGAAGGGAAGGCTGATTTATCAAGAAAAATAAGAAGCTGCTCCTTCTGATTGGTCAACTAAAATAAAAAAATAAACAGAAAAGACCCAGGTTTACAGCTCTGCCAGGGAATATTCTTCAGGGGAATGTATTTTGAGGTTTGTTTGGGACATGCAGGGTCAAATCCGACGATCAGCATGTGAAAAACTGAAAAAAAGGTGTACTTGAGTTTTGGAGGATACTGAAGATTGAGTGCGTAGGTTACACCCAGCAGAAGGCAGCATGCCCTTGCTACACTCTCCACCCCCCCCCACATCAGCACTGGAAGGCCTTCCAGGATGATCCAAATGACGTCAGACTCACAACACACATAGATCTCCATAGCTAACACTTTCAGATCCTCAAGTATATCATCTTCTCCAGCACCTAAGAAGTCGCAAATTTCAAATTGTTGTTCATAGTGCCTCTATACATACTTTCATTAATTCATATTGAAGAAACATTTAATTTTTCAGAAATGAGTTTCTCAAAGGAGTTTCTGCCTTTGAGACTTTTTCTAGAAGATGCCTTGTAGGACACGTTTCCCATTGGCTTTCCCATAACTTTAAGACTTCACATGTTCTTAACCTGTGCTGTGCACAAGAGGGTAAAGCTTCTTTATTTCCTTCTGTTGTGCTAGAGTTATGACCAACAACCTAACACCACAAGGAGCCAAGGATATCCGCTCACTGAGTATCTATTTTTATGCAGACACTGTGATTGCTTGTCACAGTTTTTCATTTACGACAAACCGGTATCCTGTATGAGCACCGTCGCCACGTGACATTATGTGGAAAGAAAAGTCTGGGCAACGTGAATACCTTGGCCCTGACTTGCAGAATGCATAAGTTAATGGCTCAGAATTTGCTACCTGCATTCCTTTTGTGTAAATGCAATGATGTTGCATGCGCCCCTCCCCCAGCCCAGCATCAATGTCCTGCACCTTACACGCACGATAAAAAATGAGACCACCGACACACTCCAACAACCAACATCAATGCTCTAACGCTGTGTTAAAACAACCGTTATAGTGTTATAACATTGTTATAAAATATAACATGTTCACAGAGTATTACTTACCTTTGATTAATGGCCACAAAAATAGGACTGCTCTGTGCAATGCTAAGAGACCATAGCATGGGGTTTTTACAGTGCAATAAAAGTGCCAGTACACCATATAGGCTACATCAGTTATTGTGTGACCCCATAGGCCAGGGTCCGGGGTACATTTGCATGGTATTTATAAATAAACCATAATACCATTAGTTGTTCTAGTTGTCATAATTCTCTGAAATAAAACAGACATGGAATGCAAACAAAAATGCTAATAATAGCACACAATCAAATGACATTGTTTCCTAGAATTTTAGCCAAGTTATGACAATCCCTTGAGAAAACATTTAGGGCTGTGAAGTCAAGTAAAAATAACTACAATGTTCTTTTTCACCTTAAGAAAAGCTTGCAGAAACTGTCACGTAGCCTATCATAGCACATGACTGTTCAAGAGTAGTCAAGATAGTGTGCTGTCATATTTTTTTTGTGGCATGTCTATTTTAATGCCACAATACAGCACAATAGAGTGGCTCGGTCTTTGCTTTGTTAAAATGAAAATGGAGTTGTTCAGTATTAATAGCCAAGGTCAGCTACATGTCTACTTTGTGCAGTCATGAATGTCTGTCCCTGTGAATGCTGCAGATTAAGACCCTGAACTCCACTTGGTCACATGGTGAGCTTGCCAGGTTTTGCCAACTGAGCTACAGGTATGCTGAATGTCTGCTGTCTCACCTACATGAGTTTTGCACAAAAAGGCTTTTCAGTCAGTAAACTCACATACATGGAAAAAAGACGATGAATGGGTCTGTTTTTCTGCACACCCTGTGTACATAACTGAGTACATTAGACCTACCGCCAGGGAGCACACTAGACCCCCCATACAGTACATGGAAGGAGGTGGGGTGGAGGCGGGTGAGCTGCAGCCAACTCGTCAGGCAGTAACAGAAGCATAGCAGCGGTTAAAATAGACCGCCCTGTTAGTAGAAGAGGCTGTGATTGGCATATGGTGAATATGTGGCTGTTTCCAAATATTTATCCAAAATGTTTTGGTTTCTTAATTTTAAGAAATGTTTAAAGATATACAGACTATTATGTCAACCACGTGTTAACTATTTTCCTATAATAGCCTAAATATAATCAAGCCAGTGGACCCAATGGGGAGGCTAAGTGAATCGGCCCCACAATTCATTATCCAGTACAGTTTCCTGTGGAAAAAGTTTTCCATGTTTATAGATCACATTTGAAATTACTATGAGGCCTGATGATTTTATTTCTCCAAGACAAAAAACAGGCTTGTGCGAGAAATGACTTGCAGAACATCATACATTATTAACATCATACATCGTTACGTTATGATTCAATTCTGTCTTTATTGAAGAAATTAAAAACATCTTCATTCAAACTAGCGAAATCTAGACATGACCGAACCATTGCATTACCATTTGTATTTACTGAGGTAAGAGCCCAGCCAAGTATATATGGGCAGAGATTAGTGGTAATGCACAGCAAATTACTTTTAATATGATGTGATATGTGGGATGTGATATGCACACTACTGCATGGAAAGCTTGTGAAAATGAAAGCCTTTTTTTTGAGGAAGGGAAAGCTTTCCTTCATTCTAACATTACTTAGATTGGATGTGACCCCTTACAGTCAAGGATCACCCAACAAAGCCCATCTGGTCAAGGGCCTCGCTAAAAGATGCATTATTTTCACATCCAACTTCACATCCAAATATGTCCTGCTTCTCAAGAGGACTAATTTCATTATCAATCCATGCAGGTAATGATCTCATTAATTCATTTTGAGCTGCAGGGATATTAACCTTTTGCCATTAATGATTAATTTTCTGTGGGAGAGGTGTGGTAAGTGCATGTTGTTATTGGAGCAACATAAACAAAACAATTAATAGACTTCTGACATTCGACGTCCTTCATGACGTCCAGTTGACTTCTTACACTGAAATGATCAATTCATTGATCTCTCTATTCTCATCTCTCACTTCACACAAAGTACGTTTGCCCCAAAAGTGGCAAAGGGGGTTATTTGTTTTTGTTTAGTCATGCATGCATTTTGGGGGCAATTATCATGCTCTGAATACTCATAACTTCATGGCAGGCAACCAGGGATTATGTGCAGCACCTGGTCACTGCTTCCTATGCACCTCACAGGCTGAATGAATTCCCAGTAAAGACACTTTTCAAGATGTAATTTAAAAAGAAAAAGGTTTTCTGTGCAGATTTTCTGATCTTGACCTCAGAAAACTGTCCCGGGGCTACCCAGTGCCCTGTAGTGTTTGAAGCATGCACCTGCATACACACCTCACACATGACCTACATAGCCCTGATCCAGGACCCCTTGGGAATCTTTTGTCGTATCAGTAGCTGCCTCTCCCAAAAGGTCCTGTGCTGATTTCTCCCTACGAAGGTTGGAGAGGTCTATAATGGAAAAACTGCATTGAATTTCACTTATCCAAACAGCAGCCCGTAATCTTTCACTTGTCTATGTTCGCAGTGGTGGCATGCGTTACATGTACGCACAAATAAACTTTTAGGGTAGCGTTCAAATAAGACTGCAAGTATGCATTAAAGCCACCTAGGTTGTGTTGTTGTGAACATGCTTCGAAACCTTTTGAAGCAGCCTTATTGGTCCATTGGCAGATGACGCTTAACTCCGCTCCATCCAAAGTTCAACTAATTTCAAGGTTTTTGACTGGGCTGGGTTGCGATATTTTCATGCACTGCACTCACATCAACCCATGTCCTCCGTCAACGCATAGGTCTCATTGAAATACATGGGCTATTGTCCGTTTTTTGACGTATCACAAATGCTGATATGAATGGGGCCTTGCTGAAGTGTACTCTGAGTGGTGAAGAAGTCATACTGAGAAAAGAATGGTTTAGAAGGCATCTTATTTTGTAGGTGGATTTTGCACTATGGACACGGCACTCATCATTCATCACCCACCATCTGTTGAAAGGACAAATGTAAGTTTCATAACATTGACTGCTGTGAAAAAGATCTGAGTCAGGGCTAGATATTTTGGGGATACTCTTATTTGAATACCCTGAATGTATGTTGTTGTGATATTTGATAAATGATGTTATGTTTATTGCAAACCAGGTTGAAACTTTACAGTGAGTTAATTAAATAGGTATATTTGCTGTATCCCTGTAGCAGGAGGTACAGCCTTTAAAAGCTGGAAATGAGGATCCTTGGAGGGGGCTAGGTTAGCATATTCTACCGTTGGTGTTCTTTTACATTCTTTATACTTTTATATTATTTTAAAAATCATTTTTGTTGATTTTGTTTTTCCTCCTCATTTGTTTTTACTACATTTACGTTTTAATTATTTACCAATTAAGGTTTTTTTTTATTCTTTTTTAATAAAATATTGGTGATACCATCTGTCTGCTTGAGTCCTGATCCACCAAGCCGGTCACTGGCAGGTCTGAGAGGAGGAACTGAAGAGGGTGGGAAACAGAGCTGTCGCTACAAGACTCAAGATCCTGACCTGTACCTTGACCTTGGAGAGAGAGATCTTTTTTTTCTTGTGTGTGACAGAGGTAGCATGCTGTCTAACTGCTGAGGGACAAAGCCAGGCATCGCCTGCAGTGGCAGATTTCAGTTTTGTTTGTTTGTTAGTTGTTTTCCCTTTCATTTCCTTTCATGTCTTCTCTCCTATTTTCCTTTCAATTTTTACATTTTTTTCTGCACTGTAAAAATACTGCACATGGACTCACTGCTGTTAATAAATCCCCAGTGACTGCTTAAAGAATGTACTTGTTCCATCTCCGTTTGGTCTAGCTAACTAACAGTCTCTACTGTACATCTTAGATCTTCATGCTGCCACATATCATTCTTGTGCTGTTCGTCATATGTGTTTCCATTAGGTGCAACGCAAGCTGCAAGTTGTTTTCCTGGGATATTTCATCTCTAATGAGACTTGTAATGACCCGCTTTTCAAGTGATTCTTCATCTCCTGAGAAAGCAACTTTGCTGTAATATACAGTATATTAAAATTGATACAGGAAAAGGGTTTAAAGGGAGAGTTCAGGATTTTTAGAGGCCTAACCTATTACACTAAGAAAGCCCCCTCTCGGGACAGACTGTTTCTGTTTCTGAGAAATTGGCATCAGCCTATTCTTAGCATTTGATAGCAATGCTGCTGTAAGTCAATAAAGTAACCCAATAAAAAAAACTCTCAAAAAAGTCCTTTCAAAGTGTATGATTACTTATGCTTACTTTTACTACATCAAGAAATGTAATAAGAATGTCTTGCAAGTGATTTTGAGAGTTATTTGTAATTATAGTTACCAAAGTCTCAGTGACTTCTCTGAAATTCCCCTCCACTCATCTCACTATAAAGAAACTGAGTGTGCGTGGCCTGTGTGCACCAGCCACAAAGTCACCCTGCCAGATAAGCAGGCAGAGGCTAATCTTCTATGCCTGCATACCTGAGAGAATAAGCGCTTGCAGTGTGCATCTTTGTTCATAAACCATATTTGACTGCAAATCAGTCATCTATAATGTGGAATTGTGAGATCATTCCACTGTCACCACCTGCAACTGAAACAATATAATAATATATAATATATATAATATATATATATATATAATATAATATAATATAATATAATATTTATACTGTGAATTACATCTGCTGTCTTTGCCCGTCAGTGCTCATCACAGGAGCCCCACTTCAGTGGATAGGCATCCACACCAGGGGCCAGATGCATAAAACTGTGTAAATTTAAGTGTAGAAATCTGTGTACACACAGATTAATTGGCCAAATGTAGATGGTGTCACATCGCGTCACGTTGAGATATTTCCAGTGCAGCTACAATGGAGTGTAATAGGAGAAAAAGTTTCAACCATCTAAAACATCAAAAGTAAATGTCAGGTTTTGGTGTCAGTCATGCAGACTCAAAGAACAAGGGCTTCTTTCTAGACTCACCATTTGCAGCAACATTCAACAGTCATACCGAGAGAAATCCGTTGTAGGAGAGAAAGAAACATCAATTTCTCCACCGACAGTGGCCTCAATAGACAAGACATGTTGTGTTTTACATAAGGGGTGCAACTTTCCTTTTTTCTCCACTGGTAATCTAATCACTCTCTCCATCTACATGTAAGACCCACAGCTGATGATGCATTCAGGTCTAATGAGACATACTGTAAATACACACTTCCAACTGTGAAAAACCAATCACATCAAACTCCTAGTGGTAATTCTGAATAGGAATCGTCCGACATGACGCAAATGATATCTGACATGACGAATGCAGCAGCAGGAACTTTACGCCCGTTCTCTGGGGATTGTCAAAAGGCATTCTGGGAAATGTAGGGAATCACTGACTGAAGAACAGAGATCACTTTGTAATCATAGAGTGTGACCAGTACTGTGACGTCTTACCAGCATGTACTTTTTTCCATGATATATAACGTAAAAAAATTGAGCAGTATGAAAACAATATTCAGAAGCAATCGATAGTGTTAATAAACACATCAGAAGTGTATGTAGAGCTTTGACCACCATATATGCTTAACTCCTGATTGAGGGAATGTTGACATCAACCTCATCCACTCTAGTTCACCTGAACATTCCACCATAGATCGGTGAACATGAGGGGCGGGGCATAGGCAGAGCCTAAACAACAAACTGGTGACTGTCTATAGAGAAGGAGCATCATCCAATTTCAAAATCCATGAACAGTCTTTCAATTGCATCAAGTAATTTGCAATTGAAAAGAGAGGTGATGTTGAATAGAAAAATGTAATCTCATGCATCTAATCAGGTGTATGTGGAATAATTAGCAATGAAGGTAAAATAGCTAAAAGCTATGCAAAGTAATGAGGGGATTAATAATATAACATACAGTACTGTCATTTTTTGGTGTCAAACAATAATGCATAAAACACACTTGCACAAGGAAGGTGAAAGAAAAAGAAAAAAATAAACTAAAAAAAAATGTTGCAAGATATAGAGAAAATGGGACTCCTAACTGCTAGACCACCAAAGCTATCACCATCAGATAGACAGCACTTAAAGCTTTCATCTGTGCGAGATGGGACAAAATCAAGGTCCACTCTTGTTTCAGATCTGAAAAAAAAAACACAGGTGTTTCTGTTGATCCTTCCACTGTGAGAAGACAAGTCAATGCTATGGATCTGAAAGGATATGTAGCTGTCAAAAAGCCACTACTGAGAAAAGGAAATAGACAACAGAGAAGAAAATTTGCACTAGAACACTGAAACTGGACACCTGAGACATGGAGTAAGGCTTTATGGACTGAGGAGTCTAAATTTGAGGTTTTTGGAAGTAACAGAAGGCAGTATGTACGCCGCCGAGGCAATGAAAGACTCTGGGAACCATGTCTACAACCATCAGTCACGGTGGAGGATCAGTGCCTCTTTTGGGATGTATAACAACATCTGGAGTTGGTGATTTTTTTTTGATTGAAGGCATCATGAATGCTGATAAACACTAACAAATCTGAATACATCATGCATTACCCTCTGGAAAATATTTGATTGGGAACAAATCCATTCTACAGCAGGATAACCCCAAGCACACTGCTGAGAAGATCAAGACACACTTATAAAAACAAAGAAGCTGCTGGTATTGTCAGAACAACGGACTGGCCACCCCTGAGCTCACCCAGACCTCAACATCATTGAATGTGTTTGGGATTACTTGGATCATTAGAAGCAGAAAATGCAACCAACATCTAAGACTGAACTTTGGAGGTGTTTACAAGAAGCATGGATAAACATCCCTGAAGATTTCTTTGAAAAACTCAAAGCAAGTCTCCCGAAAAGAATGGAAGCTGTAATCAAGGCAAAGGGTGGCAAGGCAAACTTTGTGTTAAATATGTTTCCTGCATTTTGCTCTGACTCTGAAAAATAAATAAACTTGTACTTAATGGCCATTTGGACCAGAATTTGAATAAGTGAAAAAAGGTGGTCTCTGACTTTGCACAGTACTGTATGTCCCAAAGAATTGTCACAATATAAAGTTGGAATGGAATCTGTAGCTTAAAGTTTGAAAAAGTAGATGGGGTGTGGGAGAAGAATAAGTTACAGAGAAGTGTGTTGCTTTACAAGAACACTAAGATAGGCAGAGACGTTCACACTTCGGAGAACCAACACAGTGGCCCATTGTCTGGCACTAATGAGGGTATTTTGTGTGGAAAAACTTGTCAAAACTGTCTGCATTTATCTTCCAAGTAGATTCTTTAGAATTCTAAAAAGAAAAGTCATGGATGGTTACCTTGCATTTATAGTATTGGAGTAATTAAAATTTTAAACGTCAATGGCCAGTGCCAGATGCAATATACAGTATATATATATATACAGAGGTGAGAGGTAAAACGTCGATATGGATAATTGATTAAAGGAGAAAAAAGGCAAAGGGAGGGTAACCTGTGTACCCCAGTTTTGGGTCGACACATGTAAATGTCATTACTCTGCTAGAAACAGCAGTTAAGCTCATACTCTGATTACTCCAATATTAAATGGGGTACTGTGGCATGTTAAAGGAAAATTCCACTCTCAGATACTCGACTTTGACAAGGGCCAAATTGTGATGGCTAGACGACTGGGTCAGAGCATCTCCAAAACGGCAGGTCTTGTGGGGTGTTCCCAGTATGCAGTGGTTAGGACCTACCAAAAGTGGTCCAAGGAAGGACAACCGGTGAACCGGCAACAGGGTCATGGGCGCTCAAGGCTCACTGATGCGCGTGGGGAGCGAAGGCTAGCCCGTCTGGTCCGATCCCACAGAAGAGCTACTGTAGCACAAATTGCTGAAAAAGTTAATGCTGGCTATGATAGAAAGGTGTCAGAACACACAGTGCATCGCAGCTTGCTGCGTATGGGGCTGCGTAGCTGCAGATCGGTCAGAGTGCCCATGCTGACCCCTGTCCACCAATGTTTTTAATGTTATGGCTGATCGGTGTATATCATCAGTGATAAATTTTACTTATTAATTTTTTGTTGCATCAATTTTCCCTCAGCCTGCTTCGCCTCATCTATGTCTACTTCAGTTAGTAATTTTGTACATTTCCCAGAATGACTTTCGTCATTCCCCAGAGAACTTGCCTGGACTTGCATCCAGCCGTTGTCTTTCCATGTAGGTGGAGAGAGCAATAATGACAGTGATAGCGATATCAATAGTGGTTCCAGTCGAGATCACACTTACTCATGTCTTGTGGCTGCATTGCATCGTGGTCTATTGAGGCTACTGTCGGTAGAGAAACTGGTCTTTCTTCCTCTGGATTTCTCCCTGCATGTTGTTGAACGACGGTGCAAAATGGCAGAAACTTGGGAACTTCATAATTTATTTCCTGTGTTAGAAGTAACGTGTGTCAGAGAGGGAGGAGCTGACAGCTGCATCTTCTCATATATTTGTTTCATATGTTTTCTACCTGTGGGCATGACACCACAGGTGGGCTGTATTCTGTTAATTGGTTTATTCAGTCTATGGCCCCTCAAAGGCAAACAGCAATAACTTCATCTTGTGTGTTTTAAAGGTCATGACTAGATTTCACATTTCATATCATCATAAATTACACCCATAAATGCTACTAAATGATATACCAGCCATGTCTGTAACAGTAATACTTTTGTCAACACAGGAGATAAACTTTGAAGTAGAATACTTGACCCTACAAGTTTCAGACAAAAAAAGCTTAGGGTGACAAATAGCTTCTCACTCTTACAAAAAAGACCGGAGTCATACGGGAAGTACAAAAACTCAATGCCTGACATAGTATATCTTAGTGCAGATGGCTGCGGTGATGTACCTATGCAATACCATCATTTCCATCAGCATGACTTCCTGTTCAAAACCACATTGACTACAAGGTGTTTCTTCTAACCTATGTATACTGGCCTTGCACCATTATAGATACATGACATACTACACTTACACCCTGTTTGTACTCCAAGGTTATTAGCAGGGTTTCTCCTGTAGAGCACTACTGGCGTAAAAGTCTACTTGTCTGAAATTCCTGACCACTTTGAGCCACATAATTCACATTTTTTGTTACCAAGGCCAATTTCTCCCTCACAATCACGGCTACACACATCATGCAATTCACAAATGGAGGACACACACCCACACACACAAACACATACACCACAACCATCACCACTACACGATCACTTATAAGCATGCACAAACACATTTGTGTGCATGCCCGATTATTTTTTGTGATTAGATGTTGTTGTTGTTTTCTGTACTTTTTTGTGCTTGTATTAGTTCTATTAGTTCTTCTATTAGTTCAGTTCTAGTTTGTGTCCTTTGTCTGTGTACTGAGACACTTCTGTGTGAAATGCACTTTAAATAAATTTCATTTAATTTCATTGGAATGATATGGAGCAATCATGGTTCTGATTTAATCTTTTAGTTGGTGGCAGTATGTCAATATGTTTGTTCACTGGACTGGAGTCTGTTGCAACCATTGCACCCTGATGCTGACAACGCATGAATGATGCAGTAGTCAAAGTCACGTCAGGTTTGTGCCTCAAGCATTCCACCTGCAAAGAAAAACAATTCAGCCCAACACCAAGGTGAAAAGTATGGTCAGCGACCCACATCATCAGTGACATCTTTCATATTAGCACGTCAACATTGATTCCATCTTATCTAAGTGAAGTATTTTTTTCACTCTATGTAGCATCCTATTTTATAAAATAGGTTTCTGTTTTCTCTAAAAACTGTCATGAATTGCAGTATGGGGTACAGTATGAATTCCAATAAGTGACAGACTATATACAGTGGGAAAAAATTCTAGTATAAACAGTGGGAATCTAAAGACACCACAACTTGAAACATCCAGTAGTCGTGTGTACGTTCCTCAGGCGTGTCCTCTTGGGAATAAAGCTTGTGTAGATTTAGTGTAATGAACCTTCCTGGGATTACGCTGCGGCGTGCCGGTATTCCCAGCCTGCTGTCCATGCTGTCAAACAACCTGCAATATGTTAATGTCTTCAACAAATGAGACGATCCCCTGTCTACTGGATACCTCAATTTGTCTATTTCACAGTGGAAAAGCTTGACTTTGTAATCAACCAAGAGGTCAGACAAGAAACCGAAAATGTATTTATATTATGAGTTCCCATATGGAGTGCTCCTTCTCATTTAACATATAAATTACACCTTTTCTTTAGGCAAACGGTAATTAGCACGGATATGACACAATATCTTTCATGCATAGAAGAGGAACTGATAAAGTTCTTCAGTGGAATGAAAAGAAAATTTGAACTAGGAAATTTGGGGTTTAAAGGCAGATCTTTTGAGCATAGTAGAATAACCGAGAGAGTCACAACTATGTTCTATTTCTGAAAATTGATTGGACCCTACCATCTGAAGAGTGGCAAGAAAGGCTTATCATTTAATTGCATAGAAAATTGACAGCATATGAAATCACCAGAGATAGTAGGATGAGGCATGCTGTGTCAAAGACACAAAATAACTGTATCCCATAAAGGACTGATAGTAAGACAATGCAGACGGGGATACCTCGTAGTTGTGTGATCCATGAGAGGCATGTAAAGGGGGCTAGTGAAACCTCTGCTACAGCAGATTAATTTATCACCGGAGTAAGTGGAGGATTGCACAGATTGTTCAGATTCAGGAGGGGGAAAGCTCTTATACATAGGGTACCAGGCTAAAAAAAATCTCATTTTGAGCATAAACCATTTTTGATGTTTCAGTGATCATGCAAACAGGACATACTGCATTTTCACTAAGTCAGTCTGCAGCACACTAAATATAGCACACCACGTCAAGCAAATGTCCAAAGGCATCTACAGTGTTGTGACTTGACTAGAATGGAGCCCTTAGGCCATGTACATACTTACAAATTAAAACATTTTGGAAACCATTTCAGCTCGTTGAAAACATTAACCTCTCGCCTCCTGAAGTTGTTGTGGTGTTTTGCTTTTAACTAGGACCTATTTATGGAAATGGGTAAGACACGACTTTAGGGTTTTTAGCTATGTGTGCACAAGGGAAATGGTTTTGTGTTCATCACATCATGTGAGCTTGCATAGGCTGTTTAAACAGTGAACCAGTGAAACAGTGAGTCAAATTTTATCCATTTATTTAACTGAGGTATCAAATCACTGCCCCATACTTTATTGGATGACCCGAAGACATCATACAGTAGGCAATAAAAACGTTATTGAAGGTGGACAAATGAATATCCAATAGCAACAAATTTCAACATGTCTTGTCACTGCATTGCATCATGGACTATTGAGGATACAGTCGGTGGAGTAATGGGTGTTTCCTTTTCTTCTACGATGGATTTCTCCCTGAGAGGCTGAAAAACCAAAACCTGACGTTCAGCGTTGTGTTAGATAGTTACAATGTGTTCTCATATTAAATTCTGTTGTAGCTCCGCTGGAAACATCTCAGCGTGATGTCACGTTGTCTACATTTGGCCAGAATATGAAAAATAACAACAAAAGACCCAGAAATGCAAAGTACACTGCCAAAACCTTTATTCACACAGTGTTTACCTTAACATTAGGGTTAAAGATTAAGGTTTTAAACAAGTCAGAACTTGAACCCAGGTCACCGGAGCCAAAGGCAAGTGTATCTCCCACCTCGACCCCCTTACTTTCCACCCCACTATTTCAATGTTTAACTACCATCTGAAACTGCCTCCTGGTTCACACGATTTGTACGATATCATTCAAAATGACCCTGCATTACTTCAAACATGATATGACAACAGGCTGAATACAAACACATTTTACTTACATTTACGTTACATCTTATTTCATTTGCTTGTTTAACCTAAATAAGAGGAAAAACATATATTTTAAGGTAAATTCTGACAAGTAGCACAGACCTAATATAGACTAGAAATTAGACCGCAGATATATGAAATTAGAAGCCACAATGTCTCATTGAATCAAAACAATTTTAGACTGACATTAATTTAGTTGGGTTATTGACAATGTATGGTAATATGTTTTAATTCAACCATTGAGTTTATTTCTGGTTGAAATCATTAGACTATAAGTAATGCCAGAGTAATGTGAAATGTTGACCTTGATAATTGGGATATCATTGGAAAAGGGCTGTTTTCAGTTGTCAGTAGAAACAACACCATGTCACTGTTATTACTATAAATATATTAGTTAATATTTGTGTGGTAATACATTTGTGCTTGCATGACAAAAGTAAGTGGGCTGACGTTAGTAACCCACATTTCCATGACTATATGATACAAAATGCAGTTCAGAAAGATACAGCGGATTTCACCATTACACCAAATATCAGAAGTGTATGGAGTATTCATTTCAATCAGATTCTGAAAACATTCTAGGACAATTTTGGACATTTCTGTCTGCTTAAAAATACAAGCAACTTGAGGATGCTGTCTTTGGTCAAAACCTTTCCAGCCATGGGCCACAAGGTAATAATATTCTACGTAATTCATATTAGTTATATCAAAAATTATCCTTAGAATGCAGAAATTAAGGAATGGGCTTCAGGGCAGTGGTAGCTAGGGTGAATGAAGAAGAGTATTAGTCAAAGGAACTACTGCATCTTTTATATTTCCCTTTCACCTCTATTTCACAAAAGACATCAATGGTACATGAATACCCCGTGAAAGATGAAATTAGGTTTGAATCAGTGCACATGCATGTAGGCTTTTAAATGTTAATATTTTGTCTCCAAAAGCTTAAAGGGAAGGAGGCCCAAACAGTCCCTCTGATCTTCAGTTCTATTGTTTATGAAGCTCAGAGACGTACATGAGTGCAGAGCTTTTCAACAGAGTGAATAAACCATATTGTACATATACAGATGTATTTATACTCTTGCTGCTACAAAAAGGATATTTGATTTAAAGGCAGAGGTTTCATCTGCCTAATGAACCAAGGTCACGCTGAGAGACAGAAGATAATTCATCCAATTTCTGTGGGAGAAGTGCTGGCTGTTTGGATGACGAAAAAAAATCAACTGGCTTTGTCTGGCGTGTGCTGTAGATGACGAGGTCAAAAGGAGATGGCAGAGGAGTCTTAATTAAAAGTCATTGGTGATACGACCCAAATTCAGCCTGTCCAGTCATTTCATTACTGACAAAGAATCATTACATTAGATGTCAGGGTGGATCAATATTCTGACAGGGTGAGGTACCCTCATTCCCATCTCCCACACCAAACCTGTGCATTGACTGCAAACACCAAGCAACAAGAAGGATGAGGTCAAAGATTTGTTCAAATCAGCACCTCCATCCTCCCAGCTAAGATGGGGGGAATCACTCTTCGTATGTCGAGGCAGACTGCACCAGCGAGGCATCATTAAATTCTTCTCACTGCTTATTGTGCATAATTCATATTCACCCGTTGAAATATAAATGTTGCTGTGTTGCAGAAACTCTGGTAGACCACGGCACAAGATGAGGGCCAGAATCAAACCCCAAGTGGGAGTTCAGGTTCAAGGAAAAAGGTAAGGGTGAGGAGTCCTTTGGACAGTTCTGGATTGCCTGCAGCAAAATTAATTTTGAATGTTATTCTTAGACCCATACTAAACCGATAAGCATAGATGGGCCTTGTCATTTGTCATTATGTGAGACATTTTCTTATTCAGATTATTAGCCACACAAGATTTCAAGTTAGTGATAACACCACCCACCAAAGGATATTTGATTCATATGAGTAATTCATGAAAAGCTTCTATGAATGCAATGTTTTCTCCACCTTGTTAGGATGACTGCTGATGAGTCGTCTGTCTGGATAAAACAAATACATCTTTACAGTCTTCCCACAGGCTTTTCGCCACAATTCCTTAATTTCTTTCAACTAGTCAAGCTTTTTGTTTTGATGTATAAAACACCACCGTTGGAAATCACCAGGACAAAGCATTGCGGAAAAAGTCTGCAGTCTAGAAAAAAAAAAATCCAAACTCAGAAAAACACATTGTCAACATTTTCACTGTGGCTTAAAAATCTATTTAAATTCAGCAAATGTGGAACAATTTGTATAATTAAAATATATTCACGTATGAACATTTTCTTACCTCTAACCATAAAATCTATATCACAATAGCTGCAGCTGGTTATAATACGCAGGATCTGAGGGAAGTACACCTCGTGCAACAGTAACATATTCACAAAGAGTAATGGTGGGTCTCCCTCATAGTATGCAGTGTGAAAGTTGCAGCCGGTGGTTTGGTTGGAATGTCGGCAGGAATACAATTTTCTAATTAGCACTACAGATGTAATGGCAATACTTAAATGCAGCCATTTATGCAGAAACATCCACAACAATCTGGAAAGCATCGGAGCAAGGAGCCAGGCCCGTGGCTGCTATGTGGAAACTGGTGGTGGTGTTCATGAAGGTTAACCCAGCAGAAGATGTCTATGTAATGCATTTAGGCAATTGTTGCTAAAATGTTGCTTAATATATTGTACGGAGCACTTTGTTACACTTTTATTTCATAAAGACAATTGGTTTTCCATGTTACACTGTTTGCATGATGTTCTGTTTAGGAGAGAATTTGATCCTACCTCTTTTTCCTACATATGGCGTGTCACATTTCCACAGCTGATGAGACTCTTGAAGCTGTGCTAGGTCTATTCACTGCTGGGCCCACCAGAGGATCGATACAATCTGAATTTATTCTTCCCTTAGTCACAGAGATCTAGCTTCCCTTGTTTTCCCTGCTACGATGTGACTAAGTGCTGCTCTTGTGTAGTGATCCCCCTGGAGTGATTCAGTGTCCTCTATCCTGCATCCTCCCAAAATGCCCAAAGTTGGTCTGCTTTGAATCCCTGAAACCTTACCAGTCAGCAAGCATTGTCTTCACCATCAAGAGTAGAGCATCATTTATGGAAACATCACATTTTCCAGCTGTTTGCACTTCCCTGTAAAATGAATAAGTTCCAAGACTGAAGTGCCACCTGTGTCCATGGTAACCGGCAGACTGGAATTTTATCTTCGTAGTGTGAACTGATGTGAACAAAAAGTAGTTTTTTTTATCAGATTTTTATCGGAGACCAATATTGTACTACCTCTTGTGCTTTCAGTGTTGAAAGCACAGGCTTAGGGAGTGTGTCCTCACGTGTGTGTGTGTGTGTGTGAAAGGCAGGTCACTTAGCAGTGGCCTTGAGAGCAGGTTATTTCTTAGCTATGGCACAGTATTAATGATGGGAGTGCGGGCTGCTGTAGTTGATCCTATCTGTGGTGCTCATTCATTTTACCCTTCCTGTCACAACACTGTGTGGGAAACGCATGTAATGAATAATATACCAGAAGACTAACAGCAGGGTAATTACAGGATAATGAATGCACCTGCGTTTTGCCCACAATGTCAGGGAAAAAAAAAAAGACGGCAATATGTTGGAAATCACCGCTGCTCATCCCAGGAGTGCACTCACTCACGCTATGGGACACCACATAGAAAGAAGCGTGTTGCTGTACAGAGCGCCAGTGGAGAAAAACCTAGAGTTCGTATTTTAATAGATTCAGCTGGACAATTGGCTGTCAAAACAAGACTCTTCAGCGTGCCACCTCACCACTGTTTTTGCAATGTTTGTCCATTTTTAAGCGGAAACAATCCAAGTTCGTCTTCCAGCATTTTGGTTTTGTCACAGAGATGGGCGAGGGGTAACCAGCGCTAGTAGGGGGCCAGTACAATATATACAGTGCTAATATAGCAAAGATATATTGACATGGATATTTATTTTTATTTAAGTGCCGTGCCCTCTGGGTGTCCAGGCCACAGGACATACATCATCCTGCACATAAACCTACTCCTAAACAAACTCAGCTTCAGGCTTTCAAAGCATCTCGGGAGTTTTCACAGGGTTTTGCAAATGAAGTGCAGCACGTAGAATCCACCTCTTCTGATACATATTTCAGGTCTTTCACAATCTTCAGACCAAAATAAATGAGTAAGAATAGAGGTCATTTTACTATAAAGCATACTTCTCAGCTCATCATGGGAGGTACAATAGAACATTAAATGAGATTTCATTTTCAATTTCTCCCAGTTCACATAACAAATCAATTCTGTCCTCCATTGGTATACTGCTGAACCCACCTGTTTCTATAGCGGATGGTTATTATCTGACCTTATTTGTGCAACGAGAGATCTGTGACTTGAAAGAGTTTTGTGTGGCGTACAGTTCCAGCATATCGCTATTCTTAATAAGACAATATGTTATTTAGTTTAGGTTTATATCAAACATCAATTTGCCATTTTTATTTACAAAAAAGGAATAATTGGATTTTTAATATTCTGTATGTCACACTGTCATGTATTTTGATCAATAAATTGAAAATCACTCAAGGAAAATAAAGACATTATGTCACAGATCTATGGATAAATATTATATTTTTCCCAAATTAATATTCTTTTACTGAGTCTGTGGTCAGCTATATTTACAATCCCACCCCAAATCAGGTTTGGCACCATTTTATAGAAATTAAAGGGTGGCCCTATTCTGAACTGTATTACAATTTGCAGCAACAGTGTAATTCTGAGACAGGACATTCACGTGACTTGTACATGCGTAACTATGTATACACATGGTAGAGAGAGAGAGAAAGAGAGAGAGACCACTTGAACTGATCGATTTTTTTATATTTAAAAATATAAATTTAGGCAGTAAAGGCACAGCAAAGGTTATACAATACTTAATAATAATCCAATCCAAAAAAGTGAGCCTGTTTGGTATTCCTGTTTGGTTACAAGTTGTGAAAAAGTAAATTCAATAAAGAACAAAAACATTGTGGCCCTGTCAAGCAATGCAATTTATTTTTTTATTTTGTGGCTTAGTGTAGTTTGTAGGCTTAGTGTGCTATTCATGTTTAAAGTCTCATCAGTATAATCCCTGTTAATGGAGTTTAAGAGTTTAAGAGTTCAGCTCCATAGGAGCTGAACTCTTAAACCTTCTGCTTAAAGGCATTTCCATTTCCTCACGCAGTCCATCCGTGATTGGTGTTATCAGAATAGATTGACAGGTCTATTTAGTGGCGCCCTGCAGGATTTTTTTCCCCAGTAATGGATTTATAATTGTTCATATCCTTACCATTCTTATATTTTGGTACCTTAGCATTTCTGGTATGTCATGACAGAATGACATTTCAAAATGTAAATGATTTCAACATGGTTGATCTAAAAAAGTAAAATCATTTGGGTCAGCTCCACATTGTCTGTGGTCGAATTTGAAGCACAGAAAACTCTCTGAAACCACCAGGCTACGGATGTTCAGCTGATATTTTTGGTTTGCAACACTTCTTGCATGTAGGAATTAGGAAATCATTTCAGCACTGCACACCAAGGACATTTTCACCATCTCTGTTGTTATGTTGTGGAAAGTCAAACTGGAAAATCAAAATAATTTTTGTAATTTCTAGGCCGAATGATTCCTGAAGTTAAAAACATTCATTAATACACAGGACAAGATGTTACTATCCCTTGTGCCATAATCCAAGGTAAACACTTGTGGAGGCCTTATTCAGATAAAAAATACGAATCATACAACCACCACCAAATGACCACCATAGCATAGTCATAGATCTGACGGTGTAGCCTGATGTCTGCTGTTGCACTTGAGTGTTCTGACAGCAAATTTAAAAGGGAAATACTTTTTAAAACCTTGAAATACATTCTTAGGATTCTGAGTAACATATGTTAGGAAATGTTGATATTTTGAGCTTTATTCATGATGGAGATCAACACAAAAAAATGTAGTCAACCTAGCAACCTAGCCGATTTAGCCAGTATTCTGCTGTGCTGGTGGATCAGTGGTTGAATCTGTCCCAGGACCTTTGTCGCCTGTCATCCCCGTCTCTTTGTTCCAATCTGTCCTGTCTCTTTCCACTTTGAACTGTCTTGAAATGCCAAGGAAAAATAAAAACAAAAAAATAAAGCTGCCGTAATCTATAAAAAGAATCACACACTGTACAACTTTAATACATTATAATGATGTAGCTTTTTATATGTGGCCTTAATTTGCCCACAACCCTTTACTGATTAACCATTACAATTATAGTTTCATTAAAAATGAAGGCATAACTCGGTGTGGAAGTAATGCATTCTATTTATTCCTCCCCATCTACGAGAGGATTGTCTGCACACACTGTATTGCTACACATGCTGCACAGAACGGCTTTGTTTGTTCAAATCATGTTTGCTTGCTATCAAAATACACTGAGCAGGTGTTGGATCATTTTAGCCTCATTAGTTCCTTTAGGCTCCCTGTGATCGCAGTAAGATCAGCTGGAAACTACTGGGACACGGTGACTGAGGACTGACCTTGCCCAGGACAATCATTCAAAGTTATTGAGCCTGGATGGCGATGACAGCTGAGAAATGCCAGGATATGCCAGTAAGGATACATCTTTGGCTAAAATTGTCTTCATATTGACCTCCTGGAAAAGTATGTCCTCATTCTTACACTGGCCTGAGTTGAGATCCTGACAGCTGGAATGGTGAGGGATACATGAACAGCCAAAACTGCATGTGTGTGTATGTGTGTGTGTGTGTGTGTGTGTGTGTCTGGTCGTGTGTGTGTGCGTGTGTGCGTGTTCCTGTATGTATTTTTCATATTCCCAGGTGAAAAATGTTCAACAATCTACCACATCAACGTTAAGCTTCAGGTTTTGGTGTCAGCCATACAGACGCAAAGAACAAAGTCTGGTAGCAGTGAACAAGTGGTAATTCCAAATAGGGAATATAGGAACCTTTTGAAGGCTCCATATTTCCCACCTGACACAAATAATGGAAGTGTGTCAAACATGGCTGCCGTGAATCTACCAAAGTCCACAGTCCAAGGTTAAAAAAATTATAATTACTAGATATATTCTGACTGGTACACTTCTGCACAATCACTCTGTTTATTATTAACTAGAAACAACCTGCTGCAGTTTGTTTGGATGTCAAAGCAACTTGTTAACTAGTTGTTGTTGTGGAGCTAGCTAGCAGGCTTGAGATCCAGGAATGAGATCCAGAGTTCCTTTGTGGAGATGGGTGAACGTTACAGAAGGACAACCATGAGTGCAGCACTCCACCAATCAGGCCTTTATGGTAGAGTGGCCAGACAGAAGCCATTGCTCACTAAAAGGCACATGACAGCCCGCTGGGAGTTTGCCAAAAGGCACCTGAATGACTCTCAGACCATGAGAAGCAAAATCCTCTGGTCTGATGAAATGAAGATTGAACTATTTGGCCACAATTCCCAATGGCGTGTGTGGAGGAAACCAGGCACTGAGCATCACCTCATTAATACCATCCCTACAGTCAAGCATGGTGGTGGCAGCATCATGGTGTGGGGATGTTTGTCTGTGACAGGGACTGGGAGACTAGTCAGGATAGAGGGAAAGAAAAATATAGAGCAATCTTGAGTAAAAACCTTTTCCAGAGTGCTCAGGATCTCAGGCTGGGGCGAAGGTTTACATTTCAACAAGACAACAACATGAAGCATACCGTCAAGAAAACACAGGAGTGGCTTCAGGAAAACTATGTGAAAGTCCTGGAGTGGCCCAGCCAGAGTCCGGACCTAAACCCAATGGAGCATCTCTGGAGAGATCTGTGCACCAACGCTCCCCATCCAACCTGGTTGAGCTTGAATGATTCTGCCAAGACGAATGGGAGAAACTTCCAAAAGAAAAGTGTGCCAAGCTTGTAGGATCATTTCCAAGAAGACTTGAGGCTGTCATTGCTGCCAAAGGTGCTTTAACCAAGTATGAAGTGAAGGGTCTGAATACTATATGGGATGTTTCAGTCTCTTATTTTCAATAAATTCACAAAACACTCCAAAACCTGTTTTTGCTTTGTCATTGGAGTATTGTGTGTAGATTGATGAGAAAAAAAATGAATTGAATCCATTTTAAGATGAGTCTGAAACATAAAATGTGGGAAACTTGAAAGGGTCTGAAAACTTTCCATATGCACTGTATAATAGTGTAAGAGTATCGGAGGGTGGAATTTTTCTTGAATGCTTCATACAATCACTGTAAGTGTTTTATCCAAGGTAGTTTTATGTTGTTCAAATGTTCTCCCATTTTAATAGAATAATATATTTAAGAAAGCTATTGTAGCTTACTAATGGATTTGAAGTTGTTGAATCTTGATTATCTGTAACTATCAGGTTGAACTTGGTGAGATAATAATGTCAAATATTACGACTGCTTACCCAACAGATCCAGAATTTAAAACCAAAATGTACCATTTTCATTTCCACCCAGAAGTAAGGGTGGGAACACAGCATTGGACACAACTAAGTGGTAATGACACCCTTCCCAAATTCTCAACATCTGAGTGCTCTAAGAAAGTAAGGAACACAATGAATTTTGATTGATCTAAATTGTGAAAGGGCTTATTTAGCGCACAATGATGTCAAAATCTCATAGTGTCCATCCACCGCTGGTCAAATCCTCAAAGGGGAAATGAAGTAAGGTTTGTACTGCCCCATAGCACAAAATGACCATAATACATCAGCAGGGGTTTGATTGGGTTGTTGATCAATACCACTGACTCAATGATTACTTCACCAGGCACTGAGATTTCTAAAATCACTATCCGGCCCGCACTCTGTGTTGGAACAAAAATTCCCCACCCATTGGAGACAACTTCTGCCATCACTGTTGCAATTCCAAATGATCGCCAATAGAGATACATAAACACAAACAAAGTAATCACGAGAAACAAAATAAATTATCAACATTGTAAAATCATGTAGCTGTTTGAATGCAGGTCACAGCAATGGTGGTGACTTGGAGAGATTGGGCTGATGAGACATTGTATTGAGCACTCAGATAAACAGTGATGTTTGAAACAGAGATAGCAAGTATCTCTGTAAAAATATTTAAGGTCTCCTGCTGGTGTCCTCTGTGCTGAAATGTGCATATTAACACTAGAAAATATGGCTTGAGGTCAGTTGGCGGCTTGTTGGCCTTCTCTTATCCATTCTTTCTAGTGTTAAGAGAACGAGTCTTTTCCAGGTTAAACTAAAATTGCGTAATTGAAAGCAGTAGTGTCAACAACATAGCATTCTTAGGTGGGTGAAGACAAGAGGGAAGTCTGCAATGCATCACCTGCAATGCATCATCTGCCTACAAAAATAACTGCCCTGACACCCTTGTAGCAGCACTGCCCCCTCTCTGCTCTAAAGTGAGAGGGAGCGGTTTTGATCAACATGTCGGATACAATCTAAAGACATAACAGCGAGACAATCAAGAATATTTTCATTTAGATGATAAGAGATTATTATTTAGCTAGCATGGCTACATTAGGTTACTAGCCTTCCTGCCAAAGACACTGCACCTGGCTTCTTTATTGGTAGAATGCTTTCTAAAGTTGTGAAAAGTTCAACTTTTGAAAGGAGTGCACATGACGTGGACTGCATTTTTGGTGAGTCAACCAATCACAATGAAGAGGGGGTGGGGTTTGATGCAGTACAGGGAGTTGTTCAGCCTCTCTGCCTCCATTGCCAAACCAGTGCAGGCAGTATTGTCTTTGCCATGGTCAAGCAAAACACAAAATTTTAAAAACGTATGACCAACTCATGCATGACTCAGTCAGACTTGCCCTGGAGCAATAGCTTTTTATTAAGAAAACTATGGTCCGACTGCTCCCTAAATGGGGTGCAGATGCACGATTTCAAAGAGCACAACTCAGTCATAGGTAACAAATACTTATAAATACAGAAAGAAGAAAAACAAATATAAAAGTCTATTATTAATATTAAAGTTTGATTGTAGCCTAAGAGATTTTACTGGCTTTCAGATAGAACTGAAAGACGTGAGACTTGTCACAAATGACTTGAGACTTGACTTGGACTTGAGCAGAGAGACTTAAAAAGCAGCTATGGGATGATGTACCTCTCTCCACTCTCTCTCTGGGAAGGAAAGGCCCGGACAGGGACACAGGATATGGCCACTTTTTGAAAAGGATCTAAAAATGAAAAGTAGAAAAAAAACATTCCTTTCATCTTCAATGCAGAAATAGTCAGGCTCTTAAAGTGTCATATTTAATTCAACGATTAATGGGACAATATGCCTAGACACAGAGAAAGGTTGCCCATTTTTTATTGCAGTAGATTTATTCTATACCTTTTAGCTACTGTAGGTTATTTTATTTAGTATGTCAGGCATATGTTCACAACTTAAGTCAGTGAATCTTAAGGTACCTGTTTATTATATCATCAGTATTAATGACAAAAGTTATGAAATAGCCTTGCTGTTAATATTCCAGCTGAAGTGAAAGACAACACTTTCTTGTAGGCCTATCTAAAAAAATATATACATGAACATATGTAAGAATAGGAAGGCAGGAACGCTGCATTTGTTACATACATTAGGTATACACATTAGGTCACATTAAGTATGCTATTAAACAGGTCTAGCTCTAAATCACCTGCAAAACATATTCTTCTACCGTGTTTCAAGCTCAATCCAAGCCCCAGATTGTGCTGACCTCATTTTTTCCCCTTGCACATGGTTATGGTTTTTGCCCTAGATCCAGGCCTGAGAGTTTGTTTAGCATTGCCTGCTGCTCTTGGTGATAGTGGGTGTGCAGTGTCATGCATTGTACAGTCTGCTCTAGTCTTCTGAAGCAAAATCGAAGGGACCGGATGTCAGGATTCTTTGTAATAAAAAACAGAAATGGACCATTTTTGAAGGAACAAATATTAATTGAAACCCTCAATTCCAAGTCTGGGTATGAAATGTTGAGTACATTTTTGCAAATATGTAAACTTTGTCCAAAAGAAACAAAGAGGGTTATATAAAGGTTATGTTATTTTTTCATACTTCCATTATATATAATATATAATTACTTATATTATATAAAATACTATAATACTAATATATAATACATTTCTGGAAATTACATTTCACTTTCATATAATAGAGCTGAAAAAAAAAATCTGACATAAACACTTGAGTGATATATTTTAGCATTACTTTGTAGGGCCACACAATGTGTTAAATGTCATGAGGGTAAGCACTGTTTTCAGACCTCATTGTTTTTTTTTTTTAGTAGAATGGTTGGAAATATTTTTATG